>CM040402.1:58533565-58678957 GCA_022702515.1 Ilyophis sp. 1 JC-2022
TTCATTCATAATCTACACATTGTAACCATTGTCATATGTAAATTGGTTGATATTCTCAATAAATAAATAAATAAATTATTAACTACTTCCTCACTAGTTTGGAAAGAGTTTTAGAGGATTTATTTCGCACACTGCTTGCAGTGAGGGGACAGGGCACATAGTAAACAGGGGTTTGAGTGGACAGGGGAGAGGAGACAGGGGACAGGGAACGGGGGTCGTATTCGGACGCAGCCAAACTCACTACTGGCATCAAGGGCCAGATTTGACTATTCCAGCCTTGAGATTAAAACTTGAACATTCAGGCTTCAAGTCCATGTCCATAAAGCCATGCCACATCACGTTGATTGGATGCGCAGTTCTCTTAATATCTTATTTTCTTGTACTCTTACAAGCGATACTATAACCCCTTCTACATTTGAATGGATCTCTATGGGAATTGGGGGGTGGGACTAAATTTAGCTGTAAATTACACTGGAACAGTATGGAACACATGGTTGGCTAAATGGCTCTAAGTCATCAAGGGTCTGACATATCAAACACGCCTTAAACCATCACTCTGCTGCTAGAAATACAGTAGATATGGATGGATATCTTGAAGGGTTTCTTCTCCTGACTTGTTTTTTCATCGAGTTCAATAGGAAAATGTGTCTGGAGAAACCACCCTTAAAGTGATCCATCCATATCTACTGCATATCTGGCAGCAGAGTGATGGTTTGAGGCTCATTTGATACCTCAAACCCTTGATAACTTACAGCCATTTTACCAACCATGTATTCCACACGGTTCCAGTGTAATTTACAGCTAAATCTAGTCCCACCCCCCAATTCCCATAGAGATCCATTCAAATGCAGAGATGGTAGATTATCGCTTGTAAGAGTACCAGAAAATAAGATATCAAGAGTCTTTTGATGTTGTTGGGTCACAAACATCAGGAAGTCATGGCATGCAAATGATATGCAACCAAATATGAAAAATGATTACTTTATTCTATATATAAACTGCAGGGTTGCACATGGTTTTGTGGCACACATGGTTTTGTCAAAAATAATTATTTCTTGATGAGGCATTTTTTTTTCTCATAATAAATTTACTTCAATTAAAGGTTGAATTTTTTATAACCTTTTTTACTCTTCTTTACCAGGGGTGCCAATAATGGCGGAGGGCACTGTAGATGCCCACATTTCTAAATGTGCTACCATAACCTCAGCAATCATTTCTTTGTAATATTTCAAATGGTAGATATTCAATTGAAATCAGAAATAACTGTGTGGTTATTGAGTTTAATTTGTAATATTACATATGCTTCAGCTCCTGTTCTGTGACCGCTCCTATTCCTGTGGAAGTGCAGAATATAAAATTAATGGGCATTGCTGTTCATTGTGCGCACCTGGTAAGTCACCATCTTTTGTGAGAGTAAAACTTCTTGTGCAGTTTACTGGGGTTAAAAAGTGAACATTTTATTTTTTATTGTCATTGAAATGTAATTTTAAATACGTACATTTGATCTTTATTTTGTGATTGTCTTTTCCCCATTAGGGACATGTGTTTATAAGCACTGCACAGAATACACTCGTACCTCGTGTGTACCGTGCACTCAAAACACATTCATCGACCAGCCCAATGGTCTCCTTAAATGTATGCCTTGTACAGTGTGTGACCCCGGTGAGAAAAGATTCATTTTCAACTTGTGTTAACTCATGACATGGCCATTTCCTATGGAAGCATATCCGTGATAAAAATTCAAATGAAATGCAAATTGGTTATTGCATTTCGTTTACATTCAATGTTCGCAAAAACTATGACATAATTCAAATTAAAATGCAAAAGGACACATTGTTTTTATTCGCAAGATAATGTACGCACTTTATCTGACAATTTGAAAATGCTAATGCAAATCCATTTCACATAAAATTTTTCTCGCCCACACAACCCTGCCATAATTTAAATGAAAATGATAAACAACATTTGCATTGGCAGTTTCTTATTGTAATCGCATGATCCATGACAAAAAGGAAATGATAATTCAATTCGCCATTTAACATATCGTTTTCATGCTTTTGCGGCACAAGCGTGACATAATTCAAATACAATTGGTATTGCATCCGTTTATATTATCGTGTCCGCGTGTTATGTTCAGTGGTTTGAACGGTCCCCTGTAACGCCCCTTTCTTCGATGGGTAGCTTTGACAGTTCAGTTTGGAGTTTTTTTTTTTTATGTTCAGTTTGGAGTTTTGGCAGGGTTTTTGCGTGAAACACGCGGACACGATAATGTAAACGGATGCAATGCTATTGCATTTGAATTATGTCACTCTTGTGCCGCAAAAGCATGAAAACGATATGTTAAATGGCGAATTGAATTATCATTTCCTTTTTGTCATGGCACTGCCAATGCAAATGTGGTTTATCATTTTCATTTAAATTATGGCAGGGTTGTGTGGGCGAGAAAAATTTAATGTGAAATGGATTCGCATTAGCATTTTCAAATTGTCAGATAAAGTGTGCACATTAACTTGCAAATGAAAACGCAAAGTGTCCTTTTGCATTTCCCTTTGAATTATGTCATGGTTTTTGCACGCATCGAATGTAAACGAAATGCAATCGCCGATTTGTAATTTCATTTGAATTTAGGCGCGGATATGCTTCCATAATTTCCAACTTGCTTGACTGTCTTTAAGATTTTAATAATATATATTAATTTTTAGGAATTATGAAAATTCAATTTCTTGTCTTGACTTCAGAACCTATAACTTAAAATGATGTGAACAGGTCTGTTGCCCAAATGCTCATATAATATGGGTCTTTATTCTGTCTTCCTCCACAGGTTTAGGTTTAAAAACAGACAGGGAGTGCAGTGCCTCCTCTGACGCTGTGTGTGGGTCTTTGGATCAGCACTACTGCACTGAGACAGATAATAAGGAGTGCAAATATGCACAGAAACACACAATCTGCAGGCCTGGACAATTCATCATACACAACGGTTAGATTGCATTCATATCTTGAAGGGAGATATATAGAGTTTTTTGTTCTCTCGATATTTAAGGTTTAGTGGATGTTTTTGATTGGCTGATGCTCCTACACCAGCCATCGTGAAGCTGTGGGTCATTCTGAGGAAGTAGATATATTTATCACAATACTAGCAGATCGTCGGCAACTAGTGTAGATATCTAAAATATCCTTCATCTAGACGCAAGTTGACTGAGACAATCGAGAGAATACACTAAAACTGGAAGTGAACCATCCCTTTAATATCTTTATCTGTTTCGCTAAATTAACTCACTTAACTGCACAGTCTGCCTTTCTGAAGATTTGAAATGTCTTAATATATCTTCCAATATTTACTGACACAGGAACAGCATCTATTAATACCGAATGTGGAGACTGTCCTGATAAAACCTTTTCGGATAAATCCTTTTCTACATCCTGCAAACGACACACAGAGTAAGTTTCCTGTATTTATTCCTGAATTACATCATTTTCCAGATGAGTAAATCTCGGGTAAAGCAAAAATGAACAGAACAGGAGTTGTTGCTCATTATTATTTGTGAATTGATACTAAAAATAACCCTAAAGTTTATTTGAGATTTGGACTTTTAATGTATTTATTTGTGTGACAGTTGCCAGTCCTCTGGACTTCAGGAAATTACAGCAGGAACAAAAACATCAGACAGTGAATGCGGAACAAGATCTTCTCATGGTCTCATAGTCGCTGTGCTGTTGTCTGTGCTGTTGCCTGTGCCGCTTGTATCACTGCTAGTCATTTTTATCATTCTCAAGTTTCGCCATCGAAGGGGTAAGACTTTGAAGTAAATTTTTAAGGAAAATGTAAAGTGTGATGCAGTTTAATTTTATGTTAATTTTTTAAAATAAATCTGAATAAAGTTTTCAGCAAAATGTAAATCTAGTCATCAAGTAATTAAATAAGTATTTTGCTTTCAGGGAGGAGAAAGCAGAACATGGTACGTGCAAAACATTTCACATTCTGTGTCTAATTTTTCAAATACCTTTGCTCTTAGGTTAATATATTTAGTTAATTCTGGAGTCACTCCTGGTGAAATGACCACTATACTTTTATGGTTAATACTGTATTTACTGAGATAAACTCAATTTTACTAGGAAACAAAACGGACAGAAAGAGAAGGAACGAGCATGATAGAACAGGCGCAAGATTAAGGTAAGGGAGCTCATGACTTGATGGGGTAAATACAGTCTGATAAATATACTATTAGATGGGTTGTGTGCAACTAGCACTGCAGCTGTCACATGACCTGCCCCTGCTACAGTGCATGAATTCTGTTTTTTAACATATGCACATTTAAATGAAGGGTGGGTTCAGTTAATGTATTCTTTAATCCACCAATCACCACTGTAAAGATGAAAAATTAAAATTAGTTATTTTTTAAACATTTGACTTTTGTATAATTCTGTAGCAGCCAGGGCTGTTAAATTTCTGACCAGTAAATGTATTGTTATTGTTGTTAGTCCCACTGGCATTTGTTAATACTTCAGGATAAATCAGGATATTTTGAGTTGCTGTCATGAAGCAAGCAGCGCAGCAGAAAATGCAGATTGCTTTTTAAAAACTATGTTTTAAACAGGAAACGTCCTCCAAAGGACACATGTGAGTATTGCACACAAACTTATTCCATTCATTTGATTTATTATCAATTGTCTCGTTCCTAGTTTGCATTTAATAAGTCTTAGTAAATGTCTCAACAGTGATGCATATAGTCAAAGAAAATACACGTTTTGCTAACGTAGATTATTCCCATTTTAAGTGTTTTTTTTAGCTAACGTTATGCTACTGTTCAAATGCTCAGTATTATTCTTTGATACCTCAAGGGCAGTACATTAATCGCTTAACCATTCCCTGCTTAAAATCCAGGCTGAATAATGTGAGCAATCAATATAATAAATAATGATATAATCAGTGACAGTAGTTTATTATTCTTTATTTCAAATGTGGTGGTGTAGCATATAAGGAAGTAATCCATGTGCCTACATACAGAGAGATCCTCATACTCATGGTCCCACAGCCATAACTCCTTGGGATTAGCAGTAAGTAATGTCACTAGGCCTGGGAGATCCACCAATATCAGACCCTGTGGTGCCTAAAAGGCAACCCTAGAAAGCCATAAAGCATGTTTGCAGCATCATGGGGAATAAAGCTCACCGACTTCAGCCCAGGTTACCCACAACCCAACGAGGTCGCCTGTATTGAATATGAAATTCAAGCAAAATGTAGCTATTTGTAATATTGCCCATGTAGGCATGCACTGGCTCATTTGCTGGATACTCGCTGAACTGAAACGAGCGGATTATGTAGCTCCCCCAAGTGGAAGTGGCGAGGGGAAGTGCAGGAGGGAAGAACATTAAACGGATTGGACAGCAGCCCGGGCTCCAGCGCAGTACCTCTTTGCTACAGCTGTCCGCCCCAAAAAGAGTTCCCTAAAGACTGCAGCATTTTCAGTTACAGTCACAGCATGACTCCAATGCCACAGCGAAGCGATTGCCAGACCCAACCAATGGAAGTACAGTCTGCATAGTGCATGGAGACAAAACAAGGATGAAACCAGCCATTGTCATAGACCGGAGGGCTGAACTACGCTCATACAACGTGCTATTGGGTGTATAATCTTGTTTCTTTACAGGATGTTTTGGTTTACAGTTGTAAGTTTCTCATACTCTCATACAGGACAAAAGGTTAAGCAGCTTTGTGAACTGTTCTACTGCTGGACTCATGTAAATGCTTGCCTGCTCATGTAGAATTATGTGGGTCAGACCAAAAGAAATTTAAAGGCCGCGTGATGGAACACAAAACTGCAATGAGAAGTGGCAATATGCAATACGCTATTGCTTAACATTACAGAAAGGCCCATCAAGGTCCCTCACCCAACAGTCTATGCGTTTAGTCCACGCAGCCCCACTAAGTTCATTCTTGACAATCTTGGTAGCCTGTCAAGAAATGTGAGGCATTTTGCCAGGAATTTAGGAGTCATATTTGAGTCATGTATGCACATCTCCCCTGTTTCATCCTTACATTGGTTGCCTGTAAGTTTTAAAATTGATTTTAAGATTTTAGTGATCACTTGATGACCTAGCCCCTGTAGTCTGTAGTGGGACGGGGAAGCAGGCTGGAGATTTTTCACAGCACTCCTGCTGCTCGTTTTGATATTATTGACGAATTGTCTAGCCGGGATGATTTTGTTTGTGGTCGTCACCATGGAGACGCATTCGCATTATGCTTGGGAATGTTCATTGGATCTGCACTGTATAGGCGACATGTAGTCCAGCTGTCTCTCATGTTTGTGTTTGTTAATTTGAATGTGTTTTGTTGTGTCGGGCTTTTGTCTTTTGCTTTTATCATGCGCTGTGTGTCTGTAGTGTGACGGGGAAGCAGGCTGGAGATTTTTAGAGGAACTCCTGCTGCTCGTTTTTTACAATATTGACGAATTGTCTATATTGACGAATTAGCCGGGATGGTTTTGTTTGTGGTCGTCACCATGGAGACTCATTCGCATTATGCTTGGGAATGTTCATTGAATCTGCAGCCACAGAATTTGCCATCGCTCTTCACCGGAGTTGAAGATGTCGGGACTGATCCGGGACTGCAGGCAATCTTCAAAAGGCCTCCAGGCTGAGGTCCGTTTCGACAATGGACAGAGACCGCAACACTGCGTGTAGCCTATGGAGGAATTCAGCCTATGGAGGAAAGTCGTGGAGGCGGAGTCTTTTTTGTTGTTGCTGGTGGCGGGAAAATAAAAGTTATTCTATTCTAAACATAAGATATTGTTCAGACACTGTTCTCTATTATATACATAAATAATACTTACTAACGATGCTTTCACTGCCATAAACAAAAGAAACAACAGATCTGTTTCCGGGGCAGAGAGGAGAGGAGGTGGTTGTGGAGGAAAGGAGGGTGCATTTTTAGTATTTGAACGCCCCCTGGTCACTCCAAAGGGACTGCGTCCCAATATTCTTCACTCCTCATCTCCTTTCCTCCATTCTCCTCCACTCGTCTCCAACATGGAAGTATGCAAAATAAACTGTACTGTTTCAAGTACAAGTATTTGCATGTACGTTATACGCATACAGTATGCGGTTTGCGTCGAGACATTAATTCACATGCAACCATTAATATGTACTATCATTAATATATTTCTATCAGGGCCTCTCAACTTTGGAATGTCTTGCCCGAGGAGCTCAGGCTTGTTAAATCAGTAATTTATTTTAAATCCCTTTTAAAACACTTTTTTAAAGACATGTTTTTAACTGAATTTTAATAACCATGGTATTTAGGCACGTTGGTGCATTTTATTGCACTGTATTTTACCTTATTTCACTTGTTTTTAGATATTATGCTTTGTATATTACTTTTTTAAAATTTCATTGTGAATCCCTTTGTTTAACTTGTTTAAAGAAGAGTGAAATACAAATAAAGTTATTATCATTATTATCAGAGCCGGTTTTTGGCATAGGCAGTATAGGCAAATGCTAAGGGCGCCACCACCCAGAGGGGGCGCAACAAATGGGGGGAAAAAAAAGAAAAAAGTTTCGCTTTTAAAAATTATTTTTTTTAAAAAATTATTTTTGACTAATACTACTAGTTAACACTGTTATTTCGAAATATTAAATAACCCCACAACAACCAGCGTAGCTCTATAGCATAGCCTATTAAATAATAATAATTTCTTAGTTCATGTCACCCCGCCCCCCTCCAGCCAGGCAATTAGACTTTACCTGCGCTCCCTCTCTGGGCAATGGTAAAGTGTGGCTATCTGACGTGACCCTCGCATTATATGCTATCAACATGTCGAAAAGACCAAAGCTGTCCGGTGCTCAGGGAAGGAAAAGAAGGAAAGAAGAGGAGGAACAACGTGAAAAGGGCAGAGGTACAGTAACGTTAATGTGATGAAATGAATTGTCTAGTGCTCTCTGACTTTAGGCGCATCCTGTCCCGGTACCGGGGGCGCTTGGGTTGAAGTAGAGTCCCTTTATAGAGAGAGTAGCGACAACTAACGATTTGACGCCATTTTGAGTCCATTCAGTGCGGAGCCGCCGTATGGCGCTAGTGCATTGAACCGTGTATTCCATTATGTTCTCTATGTATGAGAGATTATGTGAAGATGACAAAATAGAAGATTTATGACAACTAAGAGCCATATGATAAAGAAGAAAATCACAGAGCTGGTTGTGATTTAACAGTCACAGACATTTAGAACTAGGGATGTGCGCGTTTAGTCGACTAGCCGATTAAACGTTGCTACCCTCGCTAGTCGGCACCAGAAATGCTAGTCGGTTAAATTTACTATTTTATTAATGTACACATTTAAATTACATATTGACATAATTTGCACTGAAATTTCATGTTTCACGGTCAAATGTTGCTTTATAAAAAAACGAGAATCCGTTACTAATGTTAACAACGCCGGATTAAAAAAATAATTTAAGGAAAAAAACAAAACGCATTAGCCTGTTCGCCCTGCAAATTAAACCAGCGAGGTGGAAAGAGTAAGTAGGCCTATCGCGTTGTTGAATAGCCCAATAAAACTAATCTAATGTCACGTCGATCAGTTGGCCTAATTGTTATTTTTTTGTGTTCCTATTATTGGTAGCTTTTCTGATGACCGATTATTATTTTTTACTGTATTTGCTATGCGATCGCTTTCACCCAATGAAAATGCCGTTGTAATAATCAGGCACGTTTCCTAAAAATGTTTTGTTACGTTGAATATTGTTTTCAATAAATGTTATTTGTTAACTTTTATTTAGTGAGTTGTCATGTTTTGTAGGATAATGTGCAATGTTCATAATGCAAGGCGCAAAGTGCCACACATTTCAGCGGCATTTAAAATACGATTTAGTTATTGAAGAATGTTGATTAACGGTTTCAAATGGCTCTTATAATATACGCAATATTTAATACTTTATAGATTAAATTGTGCTCAATTTTGACTGTTTTCTGAGTGTTTTCTTACTTTTAGACTAGTCTAAGTATAAACTTCCGTTTAAACGTCAGGGAAATTAGTCGTTAGGAACATCCCTATTTAGAACCATGACAAAGAAGGAATGAACTAGACAGGTACACGTGCTGCTTATTTCAGCCTCATTTTAATTTCGTTGAGGCAAGAGCGAGACTCGAACTCTCACCTCCCTGCTTATACATGTACATGTACAATACAATGTTATTTATTTATTTATTTAATTTCCAGGCATGAAATCAGAAATATATACAGAACAATGTCAAGGTATGACAAAATAGAACCACATTACAGAACAATGAAAAAGAAAAAGACACACCAGCCAATGCCTGGGGATTGCCTAAAAGAATTGATAAATTCTGTCGAGAGGCTCTCCACATTGGCAGGTGCACACAAAGAATTACATTTTGAAATGAAATGTGAAAACAAAAGCGTGAGTGCATGTTATTGGTAGTGAATAAACTGTGATGCAAGGGGGCGCCAGATAAAATCCTGCCTAGGGCAGCCAATTGGTCAGAGCCGGCCCTGATTATTATTGTTATTATTATTATTATGATTTATAGGCCTGTAGTACGTGAAGGAACCAGAGAGAAAATGGGACTACAAAAAAACATTAAAAAGGCAGGCCTATTGGATTTTGACAATAAAAAGCTTGGCTGTATCAGAATACGACCCCTGTTCACTGTCCCCTGTCCCCTGTCTACTATGTGCCCTGTGTAGGATATCCTCCATCTCTTGCTCTCTCCCCCCCTCTCCTTCTGTCTCTCTCTCACTCACTCACCCCCACAAACATCAAAGATAAGCCAGTCTTTGTCATAATTTACCCCCCCCCCCCCTTTTTTTTTCTTTTTTCTCACACATTAACCCAATCAGGACAGGGATGCCCTTCCTGTGGAGAATATTTATGGGCGCTGAAGGAAAGAAGCTTTAGTTCAGTTTGGAGAAGAGGTTTTCTTTTTCGGTGGTGGTTCCTGTTCAGCTGGAGGGTAAATAACATCGGCAACTTCTGACTTATCGGCCTCTCTCTCTTTACTGGTATATTCAAATTCATGTCTGGTTTAATGTCTTTCTTTTTGTAATTTATAAGTAGTCCGCCTACATTCATTAGTGAATGTATGATTTTAAGTCATTATCCTAATTGAAATTATTTAATCTTAAAACCTGATTAAGACCTTGTTTTGGCTTGTTAGTTGATTCCACCAGGTTACTGTTCAACTTATCTATGAAAGAATTTGGCGATTTAATTGATGATTGTCATTTTTAATAATAATAATTAAATTAAATGACGTAAAATATATTTTGAATGTAGGTTAAGTGAGGGGTTCTAGCACGCAATATCGCTTGTGTTCAATATTCAGAGTGCCGAAGGGCATTGACTGTTGGAACCGCTGGATTCAGAAAATACACATTTTACCGAATCCTCACTTACCAGACATAATTGGAGGTCCCACCGAGATAGGTTGTCCGATAGCATACTAAGCTGTACTATTGAGTAAACTGCAGTAAACCCTGAGACAAGTTTAAAACTTTTTCTAATCTTAGATTGATTGATTTTATTTTGAAACATTTGTTTTATTATTATGGCATACCAGACAAAGAGAGAGATGCCTCATTTACCCTCCACTGCTGACCTACCAGCTTTCCCTGGCCAGTCAAGGTTGGATCAGCAGCGGTACCTCATGATCTCAGAACAGCAAAACTTGATAGCCCAGTTCCCAAAATTTGCAGAACAGCTGAATGCTATGGACTAGCTCAAGAAGGAGGCATTTTACAACCTGCAGACTGAGTATTTGGACTATCTGATTGTCCAAGGGATAAGGTCGTACCAAGGGTTCTAGGAGGTAAAACCGGCGCCCCCCACACATCCCTCCCACCACCTTTTAACATAAGACCATGACCATGTTTTTAAGTCCCTTTTCTAGAGTGTAGCTGCCTCCTCCAATACTGTTTCTGGACACTTATGGACAAGTCCCTATTCATGTGATTATTTGGACTGGCAATCCTGTGGACGGTAAATTCTGTCCATAAGGTTCCCCTGAATGGACTACGTGCTTATAACAGTGCAGTGTTCCCCTCTTCACATGTTGCTGTGAGTAATAAGGCCGAAGCCCTCAAGTCCCACAGTCTTCTCCTGCCACTCCCTGAAGGACCCCCAGAGGCACAAGTGCAACCGGACCTATACCCTGCCGCGGAAAGCTAGCCTAAGTGACTGCCGTCAGCAGTCCACCCAACTGGACCCGAGCTCAAGGAGCCAAAACAGATTCCGACAGGGAAAGAGGTGCTTCCCCGCCCGTCAAAAGAAAGGTCCTGACTGCACTTTGCCACCTGTGGATCGTCCAGCTGCCTGTCACAGCCCGCACGCTGTGCAGAATTGGTAGAGACACTGTTGGGAGTAGGCTGCCTTTCACTCATGCAGTTACAACATTAATGGGAAAAAGCACTGCGTGTTACCCAAGGAAGTCCAGGGAACCTCTTCCCCTGCCAGTCCAGATACCCTGACACTGGAGAAGGAAGAGACTGAACCAGGGTGCTGGATTGTCCAAGGGATAAGGTCATACCTACAGAAAAGAAAGCATTTTCTCTACCTTTGTCGGTCCAAACAGGGATGAGGTAAACCAGCCGTGGAAACTAGCTTGGAAAAAGCAGCACTGTAAGTCAGAAGTTACGGCCAAACAAGTTTATTCTGTGGCAGTACAACCTGCACTGGTTGGCCCAGTGGATGGCTTCGTCCTAGCCTCAACCCAGGCACCACTCCCCCCTCCCCGAGGACAATACACCACTCTCTATTGACTCACCCCCCCCCCCCCCTTCAGGCTTGGACAATTCTGTGGATTTTGTCACCTCCACAGACAATGCAGCTCCACCTCTGGCGATCCCCCCTTCCCTTGAGGAATTTGGGGGAAAACAGCTCTGTGGCTTGTATCACACCAGCCACCGCAGAGGATGTGACCCCACAGGACGTGGAATCGGCTGTTGCAGTCCTCTCAGCCGAGCCTGGTGAGGAGACCAACAAACATCTGGACGCAGAACCTGCGCCTACAGTAACAGCAGCCCAGCCTGGTGAGGAGACCGTTGGACCGCAGGACGCAGAACCGGCTTCTTTGGGCTAATCAGCCCTGCCAGGTGGAGAGGTCTTCGCACCCAAACAGGTGGAGTCAGCCCCCACAGGCCAGTCCATCCAGGCCGAAGACCCCACCCCTTGTGGACTTCTCTTCCTCCCCCCTGCTGAATCTGGGAAACCTCTGTCTGTTGCGCAGGCAGAAGGGGTGTGCTCTGTGGACTCTCCCACTTCCACAGTTCCTGTGACGGAGGAGATAGGGGGGCCTCTGCGAAAGCCTCACTCCAATATCAGAGCTGCAAAGAGACTCCGGGGGAAACTGAGCAGGAAGCCACCCCCCAGCCATTTTACGACCCCTCTGGCCCTCAAAGTCTCCGCTAGTGTGTTGTCTTGCACTGGAAAATGGTCTAATTTTCTAATGGTCTAATGGTAATTTCCTTAATATTTTATTGTTAACCTTTGGATCATTTCAGCTTTGGAGGACATCTTTGGACATTTTGATTAATAAAACTGAACGGCACGGTGGTGCAGTGGTTAGCACTGTCGCCTCACAGCAAGAAGGTACCGAGTTCGAATCCCGGCCGAGGGCCTTTCTGTGTGGAGTTTGCATGTTCTCTCCGTGTCAGCGTGGGTTTCCTCCGGGTATTCCGGTTTCCTCCCACAGTCCAAAAACATGCAGGTTAGGCTAATTGGAGACTCTAAATTGCCCATAGGGACTACGGATGGAAATTAGCATCCCTGCTATAATCCGGCATGTTTACATACTGTATGTATGTTCATTAATGTGCATTGTCCCTTCCAAATAAATAAACAAATAAATAAAATAAATAAATGATACACAAATACATTAAAATAATAATTAATTCAACTTCTGTATGTTGTTGTTTCATATAGCACTCAATATTTGTCATCCTGTCAAGCAAAATAATGTCCCTGAGCTTAATCAAGTTGATTTAAAACTTTCAATATACGATTTTACTTAAAAAATTAAACCAATAATAAGTTTAACATGTCGCCTTGCATATTAACACTAACCTTAAAATATGTTTGCATGATTATGTAAAAAAAAAGAAAAAATTATAATAATTAAAATGTTGTCCCCAAGTTCCAGTCAACCCTGTTATAATTATGGGGAAAAACTGCAGGAAATGATGGCATCACGCTTTGAGTGTTACGACCTTGAGGAATTGACTTTATTTCTTCAAAAAGACTCATGTTTTCAATATTTGGCATAAGGGGATGAGCACAACTCATCACCCCTGTTACGCTTAATTCATGCAGAAAAGAACATGCGTTTTGTTAAATTATATCTGTTAAAATGTAATAAAAATCTGATATGAATGCAATTATCTTTCCATTTGTTTCACCACATGGCTAGCTATAGGTTTTAGGGCACTCACCCCTGTTAATTCTGTTATAACAGGGCTGACAAACAAGGTTGATGACATAGGACAGAGCACAGTAGTCCCTCCTGAGACGCAAGACATTAACTTATTTGACCTTATTTACACACAGATTAGGAAAAGGGACCCTATCAAAACTATTTAATCATTAATACACTTGAATATCTAATATTAATTAATTAAAATTATTGTGTGTCTATGTTAATGCGTGTTACAGCCAAAAAGAAACAGGAAAAGGAGAGGCTTCAATTAGGCCTATTTCATTTACAAATCAATGAGCTAGAAATGATTATGATTTAAAAAAAAGAAAGATAATAGAAAGAAAATACATAGGCAAAGAGATTCCTTCAGTTGCTCAAGAAATCAGTTTCTCGTAGATCACAAGCAGCATAGCCTACCGTAAGCTCATACTGCCCTAAACTAACAACAAAAATACATATAGCCTACTTACTTTGCAACACCACATTAATTCAGTATAACAATATTTTGTATTTATAAAGAACGTTCCTGAACAAATAACTTCTTATTTATGAAATATTAAATAAAAAAGAACAGATTTTAACACCTGTTAATGCAAAAGAAAATTTTACTGGACATATAAAATAGTGGATAAGCATGCACAATAGTTCTGAATAAAGAAATACTAATATGTTGTTTCAAAAATAGAACAGAGCCTGGAAAAATGTAATTGTTGTACACAACACTATGAATGTAAAACAAACAAGCTATCGTTTTTTTTTTTTTTTAATACAAAATCAGTTATTTATCAAATAGGGACTCGTTATATACAACCCCAATTCCAGAAAAGTTTGGACAGTATGTAAAATGCACATAAAAGCAAAAAGCAGTGATTTGTACGTTATCTTTTAGATATATTTAATTGAAAACAGTACAAAGAAAATATATTTCACGTTTCACAACTTTATTGATTTTTGTAAAGATACACTAATTCAGAATTTGATGCCTGTAACACGTTCCAAAAAAGTTGGGACAGGGGCAAAATAAAGACTGGGAAGTTAAAAAAACACCTGTTTGTAACATTTCATGTGTAAAGCGATCATGACTGGGTATAAAATTATGTCAAAAAACTCTTCATATCTTATTTTCAGGTACTCTTACAAGCGATACTATAACCTATCTGCATTTGAATGGATCTCTATGAGAATTGGGAGGTGGGACTACATTAAGCTGTAAATTACACAGGAATAGTATGGAACCAATGGTTGGCTAAATGGCTGTCATCAAAGGTCTGCGGTATTAAACGAGCCTAAAACTATCACCCTGCTGCCAGAAATGCAGTAGATATGGACGGATAGGGCTATATCCGGGTAAAACCAGGGCTAAATTGAGCTAAATTGACACGTGCAAACACCTTTCAATCTGATATTTCCACTTCTCTAGACATCTAGATTCCGGCTTTTCCTCACTGGGGCGTGTCTGCCTCAGGTCCGACAGGTTGATTGGCAGGCAGTGTCACCATTGGGGGGAAAAACAGAAGTAAGTATCGGCAAGAAAGTGAATCAATTAGTGAAACCATCACCACCATCATTGTAAAGCGATTGTCAGAAAGGCGCTATATAAATGCACTATTATTCATTTTGATTATTAAAAGTCCAGGGGTCATAAAGTAAAAGGGCAGGACTTTTACTTTCACGTACTGGATTTTCCAATTCTTCTTGGCTCTGAAATGGTTACCTTTTTAAAAAATATTATAAGTATAAATTACCTTTTTAGGTATCTTGTAACATCTCCCGTAAAGGACTACAGAGGAAATACAGAAAGTAAATTAAAATGCGGATGATGTGATTCTTCCTAGGTCAACTCATGAAAATCAAGACTTCAACATCGGGACGAATTGAGATCATTTTTTGAAAGAGGATACATGCACACAGGAAATGATTAAGTGCTAAATAAACTCTTATAAACT
Source organism: Ilyophis sp. 1 JC-2022 (assembly GCA_022702515.1). NCBI lineage: Eukaryota > Metazoa > Chordata > Actinopteri > Anguilliformes > Synaphobranchidae > Ilyophis > Ilyophis sp. 1 JC-2022. Next base: position 58,548,935 of record CM040402.1, read on the forward strand.
CTGGAGTTAAATTAACACTATTTCTTTTGCACAGAAATATGTTTGCTTAGAGAAAAAGAAAGATCAGATATGTGGCATTTTAAAGTCGCTTTATTGATGGTAAGCAATTTCAGATTAGCCTGTCACATTTAGCATAGATAGGATAGCATGGCTTTCTGGTAGGTTCTATTGGTTCAGTACCCTGCAGTGCTTAGTGCTGTTCCCAAAAAAGCAGGGATTTTCAAATCTACCCTCAGGGCCAGTAGTACTGTTGGATTTTCTTTTGTACCCGATAGTAACCTGATTTATTAATGTCACTGATTCACCAGGGATTCTACTCACATTGTATCTCAGATGAAAGTCAGTCCCTGATTAGAATATTAGAACTAAAACAAAGGCTGTGTCCGAATACGTCCCCTAAACCCCTTTGAGGGCGCATATTTGAGTCAACTTCGTCAAAATGCTTTTGAGTGGGCAACTTTTCCTCACAAATGGGGGCACTTAAAATACCAGAACGAAACCCTTATTTCCAGGGTTTTGTTGACGGAATTCTGGAATACACTCATCCACAGAACTGTGCACTCATCTGATAATTTCAGTAAATAACCCGGAAGTAAAAACGTACAAGACGTAGAGCGTATATGCATATCTATGGTACAAGAGCGGGTCATGTTACAAACTACCCTCTTTATTTTTGTTAATTCTATCTTCATTCATAATCTACACTTTGTAACCATTGTCATATGTAAACTGGTTGATATTCTCAATAAATAAATTATTAATTACTTCCTCACTAGTTTGGAAAGAGTTTTGGAGGATTTCTTTCGCACACTGCTTGCAGTGAGAGGACAGGGCACATAGTAAACAGGGGTTTGAGTGGACAGGGGACAGGGCACGTAGTAGACAGGGGTTTGAGTGGACAGGGAACGGGGGTTATATTCGGACACAGCCAAACTCACTACTGGCATCAAGGGCCAGATTTGAGTATTCCAGCCTTGAGATTAAAACTTGAACATTCAGGCTTCAAGTACATGTCCATAAAGCCATGCCACATATCAAGTTGATTGGATGCGCAGTTCTCTTGATATCTTATTTTCTGGTACTCTTACAAGCGATACTATAACCCCTTCTACATTTGAATGGATCTCTATGGGAATTGGGGGGTGGGACTAGATTTAACTATAAATTACACTGGAACAGTATGGAACACATGGTTGGCTAAATGGCTCTAAGTCATCAAGGGTCGGACATATCAAACAAGCCTTAAACCATCACTCTGCTGCCAGAAATACAGTAGATATGGACCCTTGAAGGGTTTCTTCTCCTGACTTGTTTTTTCATAGAGTTCAATAGGAAAATGTGTCAGGAGAAACCACCTTTAAAGTGATACATCCAGACCTACTGCATATCTGGCAGCAGAGTGATGGTTTGAGGCTCATTTGATACCGCAAACTCTTGATAACTTACAGCCATTTTACCAACCATGTATTCCACACGGTTCCAGTGTAATTTACAGCTAAATCTAGTCCCACCCCCCAATTCCCATAGAGATCCATTCAAATGCAGAGACGGTAGATTATCGCTTGTAAGGGTACCAGAAAATATATATCAAGAGTCTTTTGATGTTGTTGGGTCACAAACATCAGGAAGTCATGGCATGCAAAGGATATGCGACTAAATAATAATAAAAAATTACTTTATTCTATATATATTTCAATTAAAGGTTGGATTTTTCTCATTTTTTCAGTTTGAGATTAAGCTAATTCACCAAACGCTTAATTTTTAAAAATCCTTTTTACTCTTCTTTACCAGGGGTGCCAATAATGGCAGAGGGCACTGTAGATGCCCACATTTCTAAATGTGCTACCATACCCTCAGCAATAGTTTTTTCTAATATTTCAAATAGTATTCAATTGAAACCAGAAATAACTGTGTGGTTATTGAGTTTAATTTGTAATATTACATATGTTTCAGGTCCTGTTCTGTGACCGCTCCTATTCCTGTGGAAGTGCAGAATATAAAATTAATGGGCATTGCTGTTCATTGTGCGCACCTGGTAAGTCACCATCTTTTGTGAGAGTAAAACTTCTTGTGCAGTTTACTGGGGTTAAAAAGTGAACATTTTATTTTTTATTGTCATTGAAATTTAATTTTAAATACGTACATTTGATCTTTATTTTGTGATTGTTTTTTCCCCATTAGGGACATGTGTTTATAAGCACTGCACAGAATACACTCGTACCTCGTGTGTACCGTGCACTCAAAACACATTCATCGACCAGCCCAATGGTCTCCTTAAATGTATGCCTTGTACAGTGTGTGACCCCGGTGAGAAAAGATTCATTTTCAACTTCTGTTAACTCATGACATGGCCATTTCCTATGGAAGCATATCCGTGACATAATTCCAATTAAAATGCAAAAGGACACTTATCGTTTTCATTCGCTAGATAATGTACGCACTTTATCTGACAATTTGAAAAAGTTAATGCAAATCCATTTCACATTTAAGTTTGCTCGCCCTCTACGACACAACCCTGCCATAATTTAAATGAAAATGATGAACCACTTTTGTATTAGCAGTTTCGTATCACATGATCAATGACAAATAGAAAATTATAATTAAATTCGCCATTTAACATATCGTTGTCATGCTTTTGCGGCACAAGCGTGACATAATTCAAATACAATTGGTATTGCATCCGTTTACATTATCGTGTCCGCGTGTTATGTTCAGTGGTTTGAACGGTCCCCTGTAACGCCCCTTTCTTCGATGGGTAGCTTTGACAGTTCAGTTTGGAGTTTTTTTTTGGATGTTCAGTTTGGAGTTTTGGCAGGGTTTTTGCGTGAAACACGCGGACACGATAATGTAAACGGATGCAATGCCATTGCATTTGAATTATGTCACTCTTGTGCCGCAAAAGCATGAAAACGATATGTTAAATGGCGAATTGAATTATCATTTCCTTTTTGTCATGGCACTGCCAATGCAAATGTGGTTTATCATTTTCATTTAAATTATGGCAGGGTTGTGTGGGCGAGAAAAATTAAATGTGAAATGGATTTGCATTAGCATTTTCAAATTGTCAGATAAAGTGCGCACATTAACTTGCAAATGAAAACGCAGTGTCCTTTTGCATTATCCTTTGAATTATGTCATGGTTTTTGCGCGCATCGAATGTAAACGAAATGCAATCGCCGATTTGCATTTCCATTTGAATTTTGGCGCGGATATGCTTCCATAATTTCCAACTTGCTTGACTGTCTTTAAGATTTTAATAATATATATTAATTTTTAGGAATGATGAAAATTCAATTTCTTGTCTTGACTTCAGAACCTATAACTTACAATGATGCGAACAGGTCTGTTGCCGAAATTCTCATATAATGCGTTAATATGGGTCTTTATTCTGTGTTCCTCCACAGGTTTAGGTTTAAAAAGCAGTGCCTCCTCTGACGCTGTGTGTGGGCTTTTGGATCAGCACTACTGCACTGAGACAGATAATAAGGGCTGCAAATATGCACAGAAACACACAATCTACATGCCTGGACAATTCATCATACACAACGGTTAGATTGCATTCATATCTTGAAGGGAGATATATAGAGTTTTTTGTTCTCTCGATATTTAAGGTTTAGTGGATGTTTTTGATTGGCTGATGCTCCTACACCAGCCACCGTGAAGCCGTGGGTCATTCTGAGGAAGTAGATATATTTATCACAATACTAGCAGATCGTCGGCAACTAGTGTAGATATCTAAAATATCCTTCATCTAGACGCAAGTTGTCTGGGCCAATCGAGAGAATACACTAAAACTGAAAGGAACGATAACATTGGACAGTGAATGCGGAACAAGATCTTCTCATGGTCTCATAGTCGCTCTGCTCTTGCCTGCGCTGCTTGTACCACCGCTAGTCATTTTTATCATTCTCAAGTTTTGCCATCTATCGGGTAAGACTTTGAAATAAATTTTTAAGGAAAATGTAAAGTGTGATGCAGTTTAATTTTATGTAAATTTTTAAAAAATAAATCTGAATAAAGTTTTCAGCAAAATGTAAATCTAGTCATCAAGTAATTAAATAATTAACAAGTATTTTGCTTTCAGGGAGGGGAAAGCAGAACATGGTACGTGCAAAACATTTCACATCCTGTGCCTAATTGTTCAAATACCTTTGCTCTTAGGTTAATATATTTAGTTAATTCTGGAGTCACTCCTGGTGAAATGACCACTATACGTTTATGGTTAATACTGTATTTACTGAGATAAACTGTCAATTTTACTCGGAAACAAAACGGACAGAAAGAGTCTGATAAAGTCTGATAAATATACTATTAGATGGGCTGTGTGCAACTAGCACTGCAGCTGTCACATTAACTGCCCCTGCTACTGTGTCCATGAATTCTGTTTTTTAACATATGCACATTTAAATGAGGGGTGGGTTCAGTTCATGTATTCTTTCATCCATCAAACACCACTATGAAGATGAAAAATGTAAACATTTGTCTTTTGTATGATTCTGTAGCAGCCAGGGCTGTTAAATTTCTGACCAGTAAATGTATTTTTATTGTCTTTATTCCCACTGGTATTTGTTAATACTTCAGGATAAATCAGGATATTTTGTCATATAGCAAGCAGAGCAGCGGAAAATGCAGATTGCTTTTTAAAAACTGTTTTAAACAGGGATCCTCCTCCAAAGGACACCATCAAATGCATGTGAGTATTGCACACAAACTTATTCTATTGTTCATTTGATTTATTATCAATTGTCTCGTTCCTAGTTTGCATTTAACTCGTCTTAGTAAATGTCTCAACAGTGATGCATATAGTCAAAGAAAATACACGTTTTGCTAACGTAGATTATTCCCATCTTAAGTGTTTTTTTTAGCTAACGTTATGCTACTGTTCAAATGCTCAGTATTATTCTTTGATGCAGTACATTCATCGTTTAACCATTCCCTGCTTAAAATTTAGGCTGAATAATGTGAGCAATCAATATAATAAATAATGATATAATCAGTGACAGTAGTTTATTATTCTTTATTTCAAATGTGGTGGTGTAGCATATAAGGAAGTAATCCATGTTACATTATAGGTATTTAGCAGACGCTCTTATCCAGAGCGACTTACACAACTTCTTATTACATTTATCCATTCATACAGCTGGATATATACTGAAGCAATTCAGGTTAAGTACCTTGCTCAAGGGTACAACGGCAGTGTCCTACCTGGGAATCGAACCTGCAACCTTTCAGTTACAAGTCTAGTTCCTTAACCATTATACTAGACTGCCGCCAGGAGTGCGGCGGCACTATGTGCCTACATATGTGCCTGTATGTGCCTACATACAGAGAGATCCTCACACTCACGCTCCCACAGCCCCACAGCCATAACTCATTTGGATTGGCAGCAAGGAATAATAATAATAATAATAATAATAAGCTTTATTTGTATAGCACCTTTCATACATGAAATGCAACCCAAAGTGCTTCACATTGTAAATAAAATAAAATAAAATAAAAATTAAATAAATAAATAAATTAAAAAAAACAATTAAGATAGTACAAATGCATAGATAAAAAGCCTAAAAGGTAATAGAAGGTCAATTTAGATAGTAAAATGCATAGATAAGGTATATGAAAAGAAAAGTGCATAATTAAAAGCATTTAAAGTTCATAGAAAGAAAATACATTTAAAAAATACAAAGAATACATTTAAAAGTACTAATTGTTGATAATTAAAATTAAATTAAAAGCCTGTTCGAACAGGTACGTTTTGAGCAGTTTTTTTAAAATGTTCACAGAGCTTGCATCTCTGATGTGTCTGGGTAAGGTGTTCCACAGTTTTGGAGAATAATAGCTAAAAGTGGCTTCCCCACTAGTTTTGTGCAGTACTTTGGGAATGGTTAAGAGGTCAGCACCTGAGGACCGGAGAGCTCTTGTTGGCTGATATGAAGTTAGAAAGTCAGACATGTATGTGGGTGCTGTGCCATTTAGAGCTTTGAAGGTGAGTAAAAGTACCTTGAAGTCAATTCTAAATGAAACAGGGAGCCAGTGCAAGGTGGCTAGGACAGGAGTGATATGCTCTCTCTTTTTGGTCTTAGTTAAAAGTCTAGCGGCCGAATTCTGAATGAGCTGAAGTTTCTCTATTGATTTTTTGGGCAGTCCGGTGAATAGGGCGTTGCAATAGTCCAGTCTGCTAGTAATAAAAGCGTGAACTAATTTCTCTGCATCCTCTTGTGTTAAAAATGGTCGTACTTTGGCAACATTTCTCAGGTGGAAGAAAGCTGTCTTTGTCACCTTGTTAATATGGGCTTTAAAATTTAAGTCGGAATCTAAGATGACACCTAGGCTTGTAACTTCTGGTTTGGTTTGGGGGGCGAGGTCTCCAAGCTTACTAAAGAGGGTTTCTCTCTCAGATTTTGGTCCTAGCAAAAGTATCTCTGTTTTATCCTCATTTAGTTTTAGGAAGTTTTCACTCATCCATTTGTTTATAGCAGCCAGACAGGTAGTTAGCGAGCATAGGCCATCCGGGTCTGGCCCAGATGGCGCTCTGTTGAGCGTAGGAATGTCACTAGGCCTGGAAGATCCACCAATATCAGACCCTGTGGTGCCTAAAAGGCAACCTGGAAAGCCATAAAGCATGTTTGCAGCATCATGAGAAATAAAGCTCACCGACTTCAGCCCAGATTGCCCACAACCCAACGGATTGGCTGAGAGAATGGTGCAAACTGTGAAACACGCGCTGAAAAAAAGCTTCACAGACCCAAATCTCACTCTGCTCTCACTGAGAAACACACCAATGACAGGCATAGCCATGTCACAGCCCAGGTGCTCATGGGAAGAGTATTGAGGACCACGCTGTTGAGCTCCAGGCCTCCAGTGCAGTACTACAGCTGTCCGCCCCAAAAAGAGTGCACTCAAGACTGCAGCCTTTTCAGTACAAGCAACGGCATACTACATACTACATACTACAATGCAGCAGCAAAGCGGTTACCAGACCTCACTGCTGGAAGTACAGTCTGCATAGGGCATGGAACGCCTATCGGAAACGGTGCTCGACTATCTGCCCTGGGCAGACCTGGCTGATGCTTTTTGCCGACTACTCAGCACCACACTACAGCCCACACTACAGCCTACACTACATTAATCCAAAGCGACGTACAATAAGTGCATACCGAAGGTCATTGAAGCAACTGCAAAACAAATCAGACAAAGTACATCCTTCTCATAACGTAATGCTATCCCTAGTAGTGAACATTGAATATAATACACACAGTAAGCTATGGGTAAGTGAGCTATACATTCTAAACTATAAAATCAAACAAGAGTTAAACAGGAAACAAGCAAAAAACTGGAAAAAAAAGTACAATGAAAATGGTCCTAGATTGGGAGGTCAAACACACAAGTCAGAAGAGAAGGGCCTTTTCATTGACCATTCATATCATGAAGAAAAAGGGGATTCAGAACGGTCTCCTCTGTCCTGCGGAGTTGAGGGTGCTGCACAACTCATCGCGGCATTAGTTTGACACGCCTGATCAAGCTAACATGTTTCTTCAAGATCTGTGTGAGTAAAAGGGAGCAATCTATCAATCAATTCGCTCCTCCCTCATGAACTATTGACATAAAGAACTGATTGGTAAGACAATATGAGCTATATATTGGAGATTGAATGGCTTTAACCCAATTTCCCTTGTTATAAGTCTATAGGCTATGCATACCTGAATTCATCGGGCTAAATGCAAGGTTTGTACACCTGACTTTAAAGATTGGCTTGCATCTCTCTTGCACTTGTTACAACAGACTTGTCAGACAACTCTCTAAATTATAGCCTTTCAGGTATATCTATTTTTGTATTTTACTCTTTCTTCTTCCTTTATCCTTCCATCTCCCATAGATGTTCAATTGGGTTGAGACCGGGTGACTGCGATGGCCATAGCATATGATTCTCATCATTTTCATACTCATCAAACCAATCAGTGACCCTTGAGGATAGATCAGGATAGATATGTTTCATCGTAAGATTAAGGTGATCACTCAGAATAACTTTGTACTGATTGCAGGGACCCTTCCCTCTATGGGGACGAGTGGACCCAAACCATGCCAGGAAAATGCCCCCACAGCATAACAGAGCCACTGGACCCCCTCACTATAGGGGTCAAGCATTCAGGCCTGTACCGTTCTGTTGGTGTACGACGCACATGCACTTGCCCACTTATATCAAGAATATGGTAAAGGATGACTCATCTGAACATATCACTTTTTTCCACATCTCTATAGACCAGTGCCCATGTGATATGTAATGGGGGGTTTATGCACTGCAACCCTACTATAATGTCCCTCTCTATGTCGTTGTCGACGAACTGTTCTTGCTGACACAGTCTGATCACATCCTGCATTGACATTCTCAGTCGCCCGAGGAAGAGTTTTTCCTTTCGACACACAATTTCCGACCCTATTTACTGATGTCTTTCCCATAGATCTAAACGCAGATGTCCGTTTAGTCACATGTTCCGATTGAAACACTGGCCAGTTGAGCAGTCTTTGTGACTGAGGCTCCTGCCATCCGTGCCCCAATAATGAACCCTCTTTCAAAGTCACTTAGATCTTTTCCTCTTGCCATATTGAGGTCATCTGGGCCTGCTCAGCAGGTTTATACATGCCACAGAACATGATAGGATGTTAATTGGTTAATTGTATCATGCAGTACACCTGTATGGAAGCGTCTGCATTTTGTTATGTTTCACCACTCATTTGTTGCCTTTAATTTGTCACCTGTCTTGTATGTATATCTATCATTTAGATGTTTTATTATTATGTATTTTTTTGTTTTATTATTATCTAACTACTGGCCATTTGTCCTTGTTGACTTTGTCCTTTATCTACACATGATAAATTTACAGATAAGAGTTATTGATTGGGGTATGTACTAGTCTAGGCGGCTTCTATTTAAAATAATAAATATTTTTGTTTATCATTTTTATTGCCTTTTCTCAATGGAATAAAGTTTCTCGGATAACTGTCCTCCTACTATATAAAAAATAAACATTTAAAAGTTAGTTGGTCCTTTTTATTAGTTATATGTTCTTTTCTATTGACACTTGTCGGCATATGAAGCTCACTTGGTGTTTTGGCCATCTTTATTAAATTTATTTTTAGAATTTTTTGGGTTTCACAGTCGACTTTATACTAAAAATGGTTCACCCGATATGGATGTAAAAACCCTCAAATGAAAGCTGAAACTTTGTACTTTAACCTCATAGTCACTGTTCCATTCAAATCCAATGTGCTGGAGTACAGAGCCAAAACAACAAAAAGTGTGTCATTGTCCTAACACTTTTGGAGTGCACTGTATGATAAATTATGTATGTTACTTTTTCCCAAGGTGATAGTTGATGGCCATGAAAATGACATGTATTGATACCAGTCAAAGACGCATTTGATTAATGTACACTGCCCTCTGGTGCAGAATATGGGAAATGCATCTTTGGGTTTGTCCACGTTTCAGGACGTTTTGTGCACATCTTATAAATGGACCACAAAGTTATTATGACGTCGTATGACTGTATTAAGAACGTCAAAAGAACGTCCATTTAGAAGATGTCCAGAGTCATAGGACCATAAAATGGCATCCTGTGGATGTCCTCTAAATGGACCACAACATTATTAGGATGATGAAAATTAACATTCTCCAGGTGTTATTTTTTAGGGGTCCTTTGATGTCCTGGGGACATTTTTCTTAATGTCAAAACAACATGCCTAAGATCTTCCATGATGACTGCACGCCTCAACAATCTATCCCTGTTGTCCTTTGAAAGGGAACTTACTGACTTTTTGGACTGTGATGAAATAATTTCGATATTCTGAGCAATGCCTCCTTTATAAAGTTAACTTTTATTTATTTGGGACAGTAATCAACATGTCCTAACCATTTAATTATATCAGAATTAGCAGCTATTCTGTAGTACCTTAAATCGATACAGTGATATCAGTACAATAAAAACAGAATAGAATATAGAATAGAATAGAATAGAATAACGTTTATTTCCCTTTCGGGAAGTAAGCATAGTCTTAATTAATTTAACAAATATGTATCCTATAATAAAGAAAAAGCATTATAAAAACGGGAATAACTGGTTATATGTAAAATGTATGACTTGATATAACTTCATTCATCCCACAATGGTCATTGTCTCTGTTCCCTTTTTCATTAGAGCCTATATTAAAATATAATATGTTTTAAAATAATGAATAACAATAGTAAAACTATTAGTAGGTTGAAAAACATTAATATGTGGTCATATGATGCAGATATTGTGCATATACAATGTATTTCTATGAGATTGCGCATGCGGACGCCCAGAAAATTCCGCCCCGAGCGGAAAAATCCGATCCATGTGCGCGAGCCGTCCGCCCGCCAGCCGTGCGCGCGTGGCCGGTGAGAACCACGGCAATTCGTTAACATGGGAGCGGAAGTGAAGCGCACCAGTGCGCGTGTGCGTGCGCTTGCGCGTCTGGTGGGTAACGGGCGTGAGTGTCTCGGGGGAGTGTCTCCCGGCTGTAGTAGAAAGCAGACAGAGTCAGAACCGGAGCTAAGAGCCAGAGCCGAGAGCCAGAGCCGTGGGTAAGCACGATTCCCTCGAACAGGCGAGTCGACTCAGACGACTCAGCATAAAGAGTCGTTCAAAAATACCGATTCGTTCGCGAACTGCACATCACTAGACAGCAATCATGTTACAAAAAGCCATGGGTAGCCTACCTACCGCAGTAACGTTAGTCCGTAAGGGTTTGGACAGTGATACAATTTTAGTTGTTTTGGCTCTGTACTCGTCTCCAGGCACATTGTTGGACAAATAGATCGGTGAATGGTTGCAGCGCATACTCTCAGCTTTAATTTGAGGGTTAACGACCATATCGGACAGTGTAGCAATTGTAGACCTTTTTTATAACTACAGTCCTCCCATTTTAGGGAGCGAATTAACTAAAACTTAAATAAAGTCATCATAACTTAGTGGGGGAAAAACTCCCCGACGGGAAGAAATCTCGGAACCTGGCTAGAGAGGGGGAGCCCATCCTCCGTTGGCTAGCCTGTTTTAACTAAAGGTGGAATGGATGGTAACAAAATGTAATGAAGGATCTAGCAAATAATCAAATGGGTTGAGCAGGTTAAAGCCTGAGATATTAAACTAGCTGGTAAGTAGAAAGTCAATGAAGATATGTATGCAACATATGTATGCAGAGGGGCAGGGGAAAACGTCTGGGATTGCAGTGGTTGTGTCAAGGCGTAGGCTACCAGGGAAGGTCTTGCTTTGCTTAATTAAAAAATTCTCAGTTTCATGACAAAGCCTATGGTATAAACTGTATATTTTGGAAATAATCTATACTGTAATTTGATAACGCATGAACCCTTTCCAAAATATCCGGACAAGCTGTTACTTAGCAACACTGACAACAAAGAATCGTCTGTTCAGCGCTCTGCATTCAGTTAAAACAACCTGGTTGTTTGGTTCATTTTGACAGCTATATTCACCCTGTTCATGTAACTAAATTAGCTACAATGTTTCTGCCAAATGCTCTTATGAGTAACTTCAAAATTCCTTATACAGGTAGGTGTGTAAATGAAATCTAAAAATGTAGGATAGCTATAATTGCGAGATCAGAGTGAATCGTTGGCTAAATAATTTCAGCCAAGACATATTTCCAGTGCATTTATAATTAATTGTAGCTACTTTATGTTTTTTGTTTGCTGTGACGCGTTATAGGATGTTGGTGATGCCTTTAGTTTGCATTATGGCATATGTTTTAGCCTACATAATTAGCCTCGTAGGCGACAGAGGATATGTGTTATTTATTTTAATATTGCTGAATTAGACGTATTAATTTAGTTGGATTAAAAATGCATATGACCACCAGGCCAAATGACAGATTTCACCTTCTCATGGTAATAGGGTTGTTTATTTTATTGCCGTTTGGCATTTAAATAAAACATTTTGTGTTGATGTTCAGTACAAATGGCACAAACCTTTTCATGGAGTAACTTGCCAACATTTTTTGTTAAAAATGTTAAAACAGCCATTACATTTTCAATATTTGTGGATTTATTTTTTAAAATAGTAAGACATTTTGAAAGCTCAAATACAAATGAGATGAATTGAAATGCATCATGACTGTCCTTCAGTAGTATGCAATTTAGTACTTACTTAAAGTAAAAGTATACAATTTCTATGTATTAGAAACAGAGTGATATGTGGCATGGCTTTATGGACATGTACTTGAAGCCTGAATGTTCAAGTTTTAATCTCAAGGCTGGGATACTCAAATCTGGCCCTTGATGCCAAGTTTGGCTGCGTCCAAATTTGACACCCATTCCCTGTCCCGTCCACTTAAAACCCTGTCTACTATGTGCCATGTCCCCTCACTGCAAGCAGTGTGCGAAAGAAATCCTCCAACGAGTGAGGAAGTAGTTCATAATTAATGAATTAATTTATTGAGAATATCAATCAGTTTACATATGACAATGGTTACAAAGTGTAGATTATGAATGAAGATAGAATTAACAAAAATAAAGAGGGTAGTTTTTAATATGACCCGCTCTTGTACCGTAGATATGCACATACATTCTATGTCTTGTACGTTTTTACTTCCGGGTTATTTACTGGAATTGTCAGATGAGTGCACATGAGTGCATGAAACCCTTATTTCCAGGGTTTTGTTGAAGTAATTCTGGAGAACACTCATCCACAGAAGTACTCCAGAATTCCGCCAACAAACCCTGGAAATAAGGGTTTCATTCAGGTATTTTAAGTGCCCCCATTTGTGAGGAAAAAGTTGCCCACTCAAAGGCTTTTTGACGAAGTTGACTCAAATATGCACCCTCAAAGTGGTTTAGGGGACATATGCGGACACAGCCTTTGTTTTAGTTCTACCGTTCGAATCAGGGACTGACTTACATCTGAGATACACAGGAATCCCTGGTGAATCAGTGACATGAATAAATCAGGTAACTATCAGGTACAAAAGAAAATCCAACAGTGCTACTGGCCCTGAGGGTAGATTTGAAAATCCCTGCTTTTTTGGGAACAGCACTAAGCACTGCAGGGTACTGAACCAATAGAACCTACCAGAAAGCCATGCTATCCTAACTATGCTAAATGTGACAGGCTAATCTGAAATTGCTTACCATCAATAAAGTGACTTTAATGCCACATATCTGATCTTTCTCTCTAAGCAAACATATTTTTGTGCGAAAGAAATACAGTGTTAATTTAACTCCAGAGTTTATAAGAGTTTATTTAGCACTTAATCATTTACTGTGTGCATGTATCCTCTTTCAAAAAATTATGCTCTCAATTCGTCCCGATGTTGAAGTCCTGATTTCCATGAGTTGACCTTGGAAGAATCACATCATCCCCATTTTAATTTACTTTCTGTATTTCCTCTGTAGTCCTTTACGGGAGATGTTACAACATGCATAAAAAGGTCATTTATACTTATAATTTTTTTTTAAAAAGGTAACCATTTCAGAGCCAAGGAGAGTTGGAAAATCCAGTACATGGAAGTAAAAGTCCTCCCCTTTTACTTTCTGACCCCTGGACTTTTTGTCATGGTTTCTCTGTCTGCTCTTTGTATATTGTCCACTTCCCTGGGGAGCGCTCATGTTGCGTTCCTTCTCTTTGTTTTCCTAGTCCGTTTCATGTTTTGGTTTTCAGTTCAGTGTGTTCACCTGTTCAGGGTTTCCTGTCAGTATTTAAACCACACGTCAGCGTTATTTGACGCTTCCATATTGCCAATCGTTTTACGAAGAAAGCCGGTATCCTAGGACATCATCCTTTTCCAGTCCCGCTCTCTTCGTTGTTGGAATTCGTAAGCGTTATTTTGTTTTCATTTCTTTCACCATTTATCGGGCGTTATAGTCACGTTCCGAGGGTGCTATTGTTTTTTCGTTGTCCTTCCTATTACCATTATTGTTACTGCCCGTGTATTCAGGGCTATCTCGTTTTGCAAGAGAGTTTTTGGTTTCGGCTCCCTCGTTGTGAGCCATAGGGTTTTTTCGTTGTTATTGCATTGTATATAGTGTTAAGAGTTTTTTCGCCTTTAGGGTTGCTTTCAGTTGTAGCGGTATCTCTCCTGGTGTGGAGAGTTATATTTTGTTTGTTTATTGTTATTCCCTGTTTGCGGGGTTTCGCTCCCGCTTTGTGGTGTTCAGTGAGCATTCTCTGAACCCCTACTGTCGCGTCTGGTCCTTCGTTCCCACGCTACCCCTGACACTTTTAATAATCAAAATGAATAATAGTGCATTTATATAGCGCCTTTCTCACACTCGCTTTACAATGATGGTGGTGATGGTTTCACTAATCAATTCACTTTCTTGCCGCTACTCACTTCGTTTTTCCCCCCAATGGTGATGCTGCCTGCCAATCAACCTGTTGGACCTTTAAGAGGCAGACACGCCCCAGTGAGAAAAAAGCCGGAATCTAGACGTCTAGAGAGGTTGAAATTTCAGATTGAAAGGTGTTTTCACATGTCAATTTAGCCCAGGTTTTACCTGGATATAGCCCTATCCATCCATATCTACTGCATTTCTGGCAGCAGGGTGATAGTTTGAGGCTCATTTAATACTGCAGACCCTTGATGACTTACAGCCATTTAGCCAACCATTGGTTCCATACTGTTCCTGTGTAATTTACAGCTTAATGTAGTCCCAATTCTCATAGAGATCCATTCAAATGCAGATAGGTTATAGTATCGCTTGTAAGAGTACCTGAAAATAAGATAGTCTCAACTTTTTTGGAACGTGTTACAGGCATCAAATTCAGAATGAGTGTACATTTACAAAAATCAATAAAGTTGCTATGGTAAAACATTAAATATATATTTTTTGTACTGTTTTCAATGAAATATATCTAAAAGATAATGTACAAATCACTGGTTTTTGCTTTTATGTGCATTTTACATACTGTCCAAACTTTTTTGGAATTGGGGTTGTATATAACGAGTCCCTATTTGATAAATAACTCATTTTGTATTTAAAAAAAACGATAGCTTGTTTGTTTTACATTCATAGTCTTCTGTACAACAATTACATTTTTCCAGGCTCTGTTCTATTTTTGAAACAACATATTAGTATTTTTTATTCAAAACTATTGTGCATGCTTATCCACTATTTTATCTGTCCAGTAATTTTTTTTTTTGCATTAACAGGTGTTAAAATCTATTATTTTTTATTTAATATTTCATAAATAACACGTTATTTGTTCAGGAACGTTCTTTATAAATACAAAATATTGTTATCCTGAATTAATGTGATGTTGCAAAGCAAGTAGGCTATATGTATTTTTGTTGTTAGTTTAGGGCAGTATGAGCTTACGGTAGGCTATGCTGCTTGTGATCTACGAGAAACTGATTTCTTGAGCAACTGAAGGAATCTCTTTGCCTATGTATTTTCTTTCTATTATCTTTCTTTTTAAAAATCATAATCATTTTTAGCTCATTGATTTGTAAATGAAATAGGCCTAAATGAAGCCTCTCCCTTTCCTTTTTTGATATTTTACTTCCTGTTTCTTTTTGGCTGTAACACACATTAACATAGTCACACAATAATTTTAATTAATTCATATTAGATATTCAAGTGTATTAATGATTAAATAGTTTTGATAGGGTCCCTTTTCCTAATCTGTGTGTAAATAAGGTCAAATAAGTTAATGTCTTGCGTCTCAGGAGGGACTACTGTGCTCTATGTCATCAACCTTGTTTGTCAGCCCTGTTATAACAGAATTAACAGGGGTGAGTGCCCTAAAACTTATAGCTAGCCATGTGGTGAAACAAATGGAAAGATAATTGCATTCATATCAGATTTGTATTACATTTTAACAGATATAATTTTACAAAACGCATGTTCTTTTCTGCATGAATTAAGTGTAACAAGGGTGATGAGTTGTGTTCATCCCCTTATGCCAAATATTGAAAACATGCCTCTTTTTGCATGCTGCCTTATCTATTTGAAGAAATAAAGTAAATGCTACTGGTAGCATGAGGCAGTATCTGCAGCCCATTCAGGTTGCACAGGTAGTCCAGCTCCTCCAGGATGGCACATCCATATATGCCCTCGCAAGAAGGTTTGCTGTGTCTCCCAGCACAGTCTCAAGAGCGGTTGGGTGGACTGCTAACGGCAGTTGCTTAGGCAAGCTTCCCGCGGCAGGGTGTGGGACCACTTGCACTTGTTTGCACTTGTATCTGTGGGTGTCCTTCAGAGAATGGTAGGAGAAGACTGTGGGGTTGAGGGCTTAGGCCTTATCACTCACAGCAACATGTGAAGAGGGGAACAATTAATGATAGCACTGCATGTTATGAGCGCTGTCAGTTCATGCAGGGGAACGTTACGGACAGGGTTTACGTACACGGGATCGGCAGTCCAAATAATCACATGAATAGGGCAGACTTGTCCATAAGTGTCCAGGAACAGTATTTGGGGGGGCACCTACACTCTATAAAAGGGACTTAAAAACAACATGGGCAATGGTATTAGGTTAAAAAGTGGACGGCCAGTGACATAACATTACCCAAGGTGAGGTAACTAACGTTACTCTGTTATTAGAGTTTGATTGATAATATTTTTTTGAATTAGGATTTATAAAGCGTCAGCTTGCTAGCAGAATATCTAGACTAATGTTGAAATAATCCACTCTCTGTATGATACGTCTGCGTTATGGGTCTTGTGTGTTCTTTATAGCACAGTGGGTTGAGACAAGGATAATCCTAAATGAACATTTTGGGAGTGGCGTAAGTAGACTGGAGATAATGCCCGTAAAATGTTCAAAATACCAGGTTCTAAAAGAACAGACGTTTTTGGCATTGCATTGTTCTGGAACATTAGCTGGTAAAGTAATTTGAAAACGGCAAGCTAGCCAACTAACGTTGTCATAAAATGTGTTCTTACCGTGAAAATAGACTACCTGTTTACAATTTCGGACAGATGTTAACGTAAATCTATCACCACGGTAATTAATTGGAAACATTGGGAGATTTTTCGGGCACCCATTACATTACATTATAGACATTTAGCAGACGCTCTTATCCAGAGCGACGTACAAAGTGCATTTCCGAACAAGTAACAAGTGCGTTAAAACAATCCTAAAAAGGCAAACACGAATCTAAGCGCTAGGCGCAGTCAGTATGATTGGGAATTTTTTATTTTTTTTTATTTTTTTGGGGGGGGGGGGGAATACACAATTCTGGTAACAATAGTCACAAGGAGGTAGGGAGGGGTGGAGAGAGGTGCAGCTTGAAGAGGTGAGTCTTCAATCTGCGCTTGAAAGCGGTCAGACTTTCTGCTGTTCTGACCTCCACGGGGAGCTCATTCCACCACCGTGGGGCCAGGACAGACAGACGTCGTGACCGGGTGCTAGTATGAAGAGGGGGGGGTACCAGTCGTCCTGAGGAGGCGGAACGCAGAGGTCTGGCAGGTGTGTAGGGTCTGATGAGCTTTTGGAGGTATGGGGGGGCAGATCCTCGGACTGCCTGGAAGGCGAGCACCAATGTTTTGAATTTGATGCGGGCCATCACCGGTAGCCAGTGGAGGTCAATGAGCAGGGGGGTGACATGGGAGTATCGGGGGAGGTTGAAGACCAGGCGCGCTGCTGCGTTCTGGATAAGCTGAAGGGGTCTAATGGCCGATGCTGGCAAGCCAGCCAGGAGAGAGTTGCAGTAGTCCAGGCGGGACAGCACCATCGCTTGGACCAGGAGCTGGGTTGAGTGGGTGGTGAGGAAGGGGCGGATTCTCCTGATGTTGTACAGGAAAAACCTGCATGCCCGGGTTACCACTGCGATGTTCTCGGAGAGGGACAGCCTGTTGTCCATCACGACTCCGAGGTTCCTGGCACAGGGCGTTGGGGTCAGTGGAATGTCTCCTAGGGAAATAGAGAGATTGAGAGGGGGAGAGGTTAGAGCAGGAATGTAGATGAGCTCAGTCTTGCCTGGATTGAGCTTGAGATGGTGGTTGTCCATCCAGCTCTGGATGTCTCTCAGGCAAGCGGAGATGCGGGCTGACACCTGAGTGTCAGAGGGTGAGAAGGAGAGAAAGAGTTGAGTATCGTCAGCATAGCAGTGGTAAGAAAGACCATGAGCAGTGATAACAGGGCCAAGGGATTTGGTGTAGGTGGAGAAGAGGAGGGGACCAAGAACTGAGCCCTGGGGGACTCCTGTGATAAGGGGACGGGGTGCCGATACTTTACCAGCCCAGGCAACCTGGGAGGAGCGTTCGGAGAGGTAGGACTTAATCCAGGCCAGGGCCGAGCCGCCGATCCCCGCTGCAGACAGGGACGACAGGAGGATGGAATGATCTACGGTGTCGAAGGCGGCAGAGAGGTCTAGAAGTAGTAGCACAGAGGAGAGGGAGGCTGCACGAGCTGCATGAAGCATCTCGCTGACGGAGAGGAGTGCGGTCTCCGTTGAGTGGCCAGGTTTGAAGCCGGACTGGTGGGGGTCTAGCAGGTTGTTCTGGGTGAGGAAAGACGACAGTTGGTTAGAAACAGCACGTTCAATTGTTTTGGAAAGAAAAGGAAGAAGAGATACCGGTCTGTAGTTTTGGATGTTGGAGGGGTCCAGCGTAGGTTTTTTAAGGATCGGGGTGATGTGGGCTCTCTTGAAGGATGAGGGGAAGCAGCCAGAGGTCAGGGAGGAGTTCACCAGGGAGGTCACAAACGGGAGGATATCTGGGGTGATTGCCTGGAGGAGAGATGAAGGGATAGGGTCGAGGGCACAAGTAGTGGGACGATGGGAGAGTAGGAGATGGGATACGTCGGTCTCAGAAAGGGGGGAAAAGGTGGAGAAACAGGGGGGGGACACATAAGGGGTAGAGAGAGGAAGAGAGTGGAAAGCAGTGTCTGTGAGGGGAGGGGGAGCGGGGCTGAAGGAGCTGCGGATGTCTACGATCTTCTCATCGAATAAATCTGCGAAGTCGTCTGCAGTGAACGAGGAATGAGGAGCAGGAGGGGGTTTGCTGAGGAGGGAGGAGAAGATAGAGAACAATTGACGGGGGTTAGAACTGTGTTTGCAAATTTTTGTGTGATAGTACGTGACCTTGGCAGCAGTGATTGCTGTAGAGAATGTCGCTAGGAGAGACTGGTAGGAGGAGAGGTCTGATGCGTCTCTGGATTTCCTCCACTTCCTCTCTGCTGCGCGGAGACCGGCCCTTGATGTGCGCAGGGCGTCGGACATCCATGGGCAGGGAGGAGATGGGCGTGTGGGCCTAGAGACAAGAGGGCAGAGAGAGTCAAGTGATGTGGAGAGAGCTGTGAGCAGGGTGTCAGATGCAGAGTCGATAGAGAGTTGAGAGAAGGGTTTGAGAGGGGGGAGGGAAGCAGTGACACAGGGAGCAAGAGAGGAGGGCGAGAGGGAGCAGAGGTTACGGCAGACAGAGACAGTGGGGGTGTGGGGAGGGGAGGGACGGTGTGGGACAAGAGGAAGAGAGAAAGAAATGAAGTGGTGATCAGAGGCATGCAGAGGGGTAACAGTGAGATCAGAGCAGGGGCTGTTCCTCTGGAAGACCAGGTCTAGGAGGTTGCCAGCCTTGTGGGTGGGGGGGGAGGGTTGGAGGGAGAGGTCAAAGGAGCGGAGAAGTGGGAGGAAGGCCGCAGACTGGGAGGCATCTAGATGGATGTTGAAGTCTCCCAGGAGGATCAGCGGGATGCCGTCCTCTGGGAAGGAGCCGAGCAGGGTGTCAAGCTCATCGAGGAAGCACCCCAGGGGGCCTGGAGGGCGATAAACAACTATAATGTACAGGTTAATAGGGTTGTTAATAAACACAGAGTGGTATTCAAAGCTAGTAATAGATAGATCAGAGAGGGGGAAAACAGAGAATGACCATGAGGGGGAGAGTAGCAAACCAGTACCACCTCCGCGACCAGACGGCCGGGGGGTGTGAGAGAAGGAGAAGGAGGAGGAGAGGGCAGCGGGAGTTGCCGTATTGTCCGGTGTGATCCATGTTTCAGTGAGGGCGAGAAACTGGAGGGACAGGAAGGAGGCATAGCCGGAGATGAAGTCTGCTTTCCGTGTGGCAGACTGGCAGTTCCAGAGCCCCCCTGCGACGGTGAAGTCCTCGCAGGGAGTCAGCGAGGGGTAGCGGAGGTTGGATGGGTTGCGTCGTCGTGGAGGGCCACGCCGTTGGAAGCGGGTTCTGTAAGGAAGAGAGCAGACAGGGATAGGGAGGGAGGGAGGGAGGGAGGGAGAACACACATAAACTGGGACGGAGCGACACGTGTCGCTCAGAGACTCGTCTTTTGAAGTGCACACGGGTGATTTGCAATTGGCTACAGCCGTGTGAGGCACTTCCTAAGCGCGGTTAAATAATTATTACCACTTAAAAGGCACGCAAGCTGAAACTAACAGCCTATCTAATCAAACAATATAGCAAACAGCCAAAACGCAGAACATAGAAACTACTAAGCAATTGGTGAGATGAGCGTTCAACAAGTTCCAATTAAAGTCACAATAAAATCATACAAACAGCGGCTAGTATTAAAATCGTCACTACCTCTCACGGGACGGTTAAAACAGCTCTTGTCACACAGGAAGGCGGATGCACACATCCCCACCATTATCCTTGCATTACGACAGGGGTGCCCACACTCGGTTCTGGAGATCTACTCACCAAGTGACTTTACTGCTTGCCCTGCAGAGCAAAGAGGATTAAAAGGTTAACTAGTTCTTTCCCTCCCTCTACCCCACAGGTTAAGGAGAGGATATCTGCTTGCCTGGCTGACATCTCTGAGTGGATGTCTAGCCATCACCTGAAGCTCAACCTCGACAAGACTGAGCTGCTCTTCATGCCATACAAGACCTCCCCACTTCTAGACCTGTCCATCACCGTCGCCGGAACCATGGTGACCACCTCCCGCTCTGCAAGGAACCTGGGGGTGGTCCTGGACGACCAGCTAGACTTCAGAAAACACATCAGGGCAACGGCACGGTCCTGCAGGTTCCTCCTGTAAAACATGAGGAGGATTCGGCCGTACCTGGGTACCTACTCCGCACAGCTTCTTGTCCACACCATTGTCACCTCACGTCTGGACTACTGCAACTCTCTTCTCACAAGCATACCAGCCTGTGCCATTCTGCCCCTACAATTGGTCCAGAACGCGGCTGCTCGGCTTGTGTTCAACCTCCCAAAGTTCTCACACGTCACCCCCCTGCTGAGGTCACTCCACTGGCTGCCAGTCATGGCCAGGATCAGGTTCAAAGTTCTGACCCTGGCCTACACTGCAGCCAAAAGGTCAGGCCCCTCCTACCTACAGGACTTGATCCAGCACTACACTCCTGCTCGACCACTTCGCTCTGCTGCTGCAGGGCGACTTGCACTTCCCTCCCTTTGTGTTAACGGCTTTCGCTCATCCCGACTGCGCAGCTTTTCCACCCTAGCTCCCCAGTGGTGAAACGAACTCCCCACTCCACTGCGCTCAGCTGAAACACTGTCTGTTTTACGTTGTGGTCTGAAAACACACCTTTTCAGACTCCACCTTGACTTAACTACCTATATAGGGCCAATTGTATAGTACGTACTTCCTGTTTTTTTTTTTTTTTGCTTCCATTTTTTTTTTTTGCTATTTTATAGTTAAGAATGTATAGCCGACTGTATTCTATGTTCATTACTAGGGATAGCTCCTACGTTGTGAGAAAGTTGTGCTTTGTCGGATTTGCTTTGTAGTTGTGTCAATGACCTTCAATATGCACTTATCGTACGTCGCTTTGGATAAAAGTGTCTGCCAAATAACTAATGTAATGTAATTAAGGAGGTGATTACAATCAGGTGGTTAAATACCTGGTTAAAAGTAAAACATTCAGAATACATTTATTTCAGAATATATAGTGACATACAGTATATGCATAATACGCATAAAATAAGTAGCTTAATGTATCTAACTCGATCCACTTTGCCCCTAGTGATGAGACGTACCCATCCCAATTACAGTATTCATGTTTGTCTGAAATGATAAACTGCATCTTTAAGAAAACCCCGTAAATGATGATGCAGAATTGTTTAAAAGAGTAGACGCTTGCGAAAACCTCAGCTTCTCTGGTTACACTGCAGGACAAGTTAAATGCATCAATCTGGTGTAGGCTACTTTGAGAGCAAAATTAGAGGCTAGATCTATGAAGAATTTTGTGGTATAAGTTGTACACATATGAATGGCGATGACGCAGTCAATTTGACAAATGCTTGAACCTTTACCAGCATATCTTCAACAATGTTGTTATTATTATGAAATACGATTGTGGAGAGGGAGGATGCACATCAGATAACTTAGCAAAGTGCAGAGTAATGGTAAAATAATATTAGAAAGAAAGAAAGTTGCACACTCACTCTACATGCTCCAATTCCATTTATTGCCAAAACGTTGCCTACTAATAAATGGAATTGGAGCATACAGTGTGTGACTTTCTTTTTCCCCCCCCTAATATTATTAAGAAAGTAAAAAACATATTTTGGGTTCATTCTGAAACTGTGGCATTTCCCGATATAACTGCTGACTTGTGACGAAAGTGCCGCCGTGGTGATAGATTTATCTGCCCGAGAATGTAAACAGCTCAGGGTCGACTTTGATCCCCAACAATAACAGTCCATGGCTGGACTACCCGGCCAATGTTCACCCTTGTTTTTGCCTGATTTCGGTCACACTGCCGTTTGGCCTAACGGGCTTCAGTCAATAAAACTTTGCCTTTGGTGGACTCAACGATGGTGCTGGGATGAGAGCCAATCGTTTGCTGGTTGACTGGTCCATTTCTCAGCAGCTAGCTAGCTAGTGTTGTGTTACACGAGCTCAGTGCGCTAGCCCTTATGTTGTGGTGCTGTGGGGGGCGGGCCAGCCAGAGAGTGGGAAGGCGAGCTCAGTGCGCTAGCTCTTATGTTGTGGTGCTGTGGGGGGGCGGGCCAGCCAGAGAGTGGGATGGCCACAGAACAGTTCTGTGGGGAAGGCACTCGGGAGCGTGCTTTGACGTCAATTTCTTCATTTTCCCAGCAAATCTGACCCGAATCCGACACGCAGCCTTTGCATAAAAATCAGCCCATAGGCTCTTATACGCAACAGAGAAAGTCTGGGAAGGTCTAATTTTTAGTTACATTACAATCTGTACAAACATTGGCAATTGAAAGCGATTCAAGCATGTAAAAATCTTACACATAGCCCCTTTAATTGGCTAAAACATAGTTCTCTCTCTCTCCACCTCAACTAATGTGTGGTGAGTGTTCTAGTACAAAATGGCTGCCGTGATCCAAAGGCCCACACACAGCGTCAGAGGAGGCACGGCACTCCCTTTCTGTTTTTAAACCTAAACCTGTGGAGGAACATAAAATAAAGACCCATATTAACGCATTATATGAGCATTTGGGCAACAGACCTGCTCAAGTCAAAACAGAATATTGAATTATAATCAGTTAACTATCCGGGATAAAGGACGTATGATTACATTACAGGCATTTAGCAGACGCTCTTATCCAGAGCGTCTTACACAACTTCAAATTACATTTATCCATTCATACAGCTGGATATATATACTGAAGCAATTCAGGTTAAGTACCTTGCTCAAGGGTACAACGGCAGTGTCCTACCTGGGAATCGAACCTGCAACCTTTCAGTTACAAGTCTAGTTCCTTAACCATTATACTACACTGCCGCCCAATTCCTCTAACTAGTTGCAAATGGTTATGTCATGAATGAACACAAAAGTTGAATATGAATCTTTTCTCACCTGGGTCACACACTGTACAAGGCATACATTTTAGGAGACCATTGGGCTGGTCGATGAATGTGTTTTTAGTGCACGGTACACATGTGGTCCTGGTATATTCTGTGCAGTCCTTATAAACATGTGTCCCTAATGGGGAAAAACAGTCACAAAAGAAAAGCTAAAAGCAAATGTATCCATTAGAAATGACATTGATGATAATTAAATAAAGAGCACTTTCACTTTTTTAACCCCTGCACACCAATATCTACTGCACTAAATGTTGTACAGATAAAACATTAGATGTTGACTTACCAGGTGAGCACATTGGACAGCACTCTCCATGGATGTCATATTCTGGATTTCCACAGGAATAGGAGCGGCCACAGAACAGGACCTGAAGCATATGTAATATTACAAATTAAACGCAATAACCACTTGCGATTATTTGTGGTTTTAATTGAATATCTACGATCTGAAACATTAGAATAAGTGAATGCTGGGGTTATGGTTGCTCATTTAGAAATATGGGCATCTGTATGTGAAAAGAAATACCTCACATCAAATTTCCCATTCAGCACAGTCTGTCACAAATGTCTGTCTCAACAAGTTTTAGTCTTGTAATGAGACTTAAAATCTAATTTTTTTCAAGTGAAATTATCTTACCCCACTGACAAATCTGGAAATGAGTCAAACTCTCACCACACTGTCAATCTTTTTGTTTTATTTAGCAAAAAAGTAACAGAAATAAGATTCCAAAGTCTAAATATAAGATTGAAATGCTTGTTACGATTTGGTTTTTGCAGTGCAACTGCAGCCAAAATTCCCATAGGATGACTAGGTCAATGATATGTGACCTCATTGTAATAGGAGTTTATTATATTGTTGGATATTTAAACATGGCACATATATGGAGTACAAATGAAATAATTTGATTTAAATGCCAAACGGCAATAAAATAAACTCCCCTATTACCATGAGAAGGTGAAATCCGTCATTGGCCTGGTGGTCATATGTATTCGTGTTGATGTTGAGTACAAATGGCACAAACCTTTTAATTGAGTAACTTACCAACATTTTTAGAAGTTAAACAGCCATTACATTTTCAATATTTGTGAATTTGTCTTTAAAAATAGTTCAGATACAAATGAGATGCATTGAAATGCATCATGAGTGTCCTTCAGTAGTATGCAATTTAATACTTACTTAAAGGAAAAGTATACAATTTCTATTTAGTGTATTAGAAACAGTGATGTGTGGCATGGCTTTATGGATATGGACTTGAAGCCTGAATGCTGCAAGTTTGAATCTTAAGGCTGGGATACTCAAATCTGGCCCTTGATGCCAGTAGTAAGTTTGGCTGTGTCCGAATACGACCCGTTCCCTGTCCCCTGTCCACTCAAACCCCACTCAAACCCCTGTCTACTATATGCCATGTCCCCTCACTGCAAGCAGTGTGCGAAATAAATCCTCCAAAACTTTCCAAACTAGTGAGGAAGTAGTTGATAATTTATTTATTTATTGAGAATATCAACCAGTTTACATATGACAATGGTTACAAAGTGTAGATTATGAATGAAGATAGAATTAACAAAAATAGAGGGTCGTTTTTAATATGACCCGCTCTTGTACCATAGATATGCATATACATTCTATGTCTTGTACATTTTTACTTCGGGGTTATTTACTGAAATTGTCAGATGAGTGCACATGAGTGCATGAAACCCTTATTTCCTGGGTTTTGTTGACGGAATTATGGAGTACACTCATCCACAGAAGTACTCCAGAATTCCGTCAACAAAACCCTGGAAATAAGGGTTTAATTCTGGTATTTTAAGTGCCCCCATTTGTGAGTAAAAAGTCGCCCACTCAAAAGCATTTCGACAAAGTTGACTCAAATATGCACCCTCAAAGTGGTTTAGGGGACGTATGCGGACACAGCCTTTGTTTTAGTTCTAACATTCTAATCAGGGACTGACTTTCATCTGAGATACAATGTGAGTAGAATCCCTGGTGAATCAGTGACATTAATAAATCAGGTAACTATCAGGTACAAAAGAAAATCCAACAGTACTACTGGCCCTGAGGGTAGATTTGAAAATCCCTGCTTTTTTGGGAACAGCACTAAGCACTGCAGGGTACTGAACCAATAGAACCTACCAGAAAGCCATGCTATCCTATCTATGCTAAATGTGATGGGCTAATCTGAAATTGCTTACCATCAATAAAGTGACTTTAAAATGCCACATATCTGATCTTCCTTTCTTTCTTCTGTGTAGAAGAAATACAGTGTTAATTTAACTCCAGAGTTTATTTAGCACTTAATAATTTACTGTGTGCTTGATATATGTCCATGTATCCTCTTTCACAATATTATGGTCTCATTTCTTCCCGATGTAGAAGTCCTGATTTCCATGATTCGACCTAGGGAGAATAACACGTCACATCACATCATCCCCATTTTAATTTACTTTCTGTATTCCCTCTGCAGTCCTTTACGGGAGATGTTACAACAGACATAAAAAGGTAATTCATAGTTATAACTTTCTTTAAGAGTAATCATTTTAGAGCCAAGAAGAGGTGGAAAATACAGGTTGACCCAATCACGAACAATAATTTCAGACTTTGCATTTATATAGCACATTTCTCACACTCAAAATGCTTTACAGTGATGAGTTCCCTCAACCACCACCAATGTGTATCTGCGGCAGCCATTTTACAGCCATCTTTTAGCCGAGGTGGCAGATTGAAAGAGCCAGGTTGGGAATTTCCACCTCTGGAACCAAGTGGATTCAAAGGTGCACAAAACCCAGGTGTTAAACATGTTGCAGTGACCCAAGTGAGGAATGAATGGACCCCCAATTAACTAAATACTAAGTACTGAACATCGACCCTGGAACCCGCTTGCAACATGTTGACATGTTGCATCACTGAACTCTTCAAAGGAAATAAATTCAATAAACCACAGAAACGAGGTAAAAAAAAATAAAAAATTGTTCATGTTACTTGGATTCCGGAAGAACTCATGAAGCTATGAAATGATGGAACAGTAATAAGAGCTATAATGATTTTACGGTTCATTTGTTACTTTTTATATAGCCTATCATTCTATGCAGGATGTCGCCTAACTACCACAGATCACACAGTAAAAATGAAAGTATGCTCTTGAAATGCGTAATATGAAAAATGCTCCGATGTCTTCTAACATACTTCTTTCCAACAATGCAAACAAACTATTGCATAGCCTAATGAACAACAGAATTCACCTGACTAATAAGATAGTCTTGCAATCCGACAGCAGCCTAAACAACATTCCGAAAGACAAAGACATCGGCTACGTCAACAGAGCAGAGCGTTTCTGACTGCGGTCAAGCTATCACGGGTTCGGAAAACGACGGTCAAGCTATCACGGCTTAAAATTTTCGTTCGCAAATATACAAGAGATTACGTCAGTAACACCGTCATGTGCTGCGTTTGCTGGAAATGAAATTGCTCAGAGAAGCAGCGATTGCTCAGAGAAGCAGCGAGTATTGGACAACGCAGAATTATTGCCTTTTTTTCTTTATTTCACACAATTATCACAATTATGCTTTGCTTTTACAGTGGGGATCTTTAATAATTAAGCATCAAAGTTGGTACAGTTTGCTATTTGAATGGGAAAACCGCTATGGGTACCATATTGGAAGCCCAATAATTTGATCAAATCAAAAAGTTTGTTCATGAAAACACGATTACTATAAACTAGATGTGCTATACTCTACGTACAGTGAAAATCAGAAAAAGTTGTTGTGGGAATTTTTAATAATTAAGCATCAAATTTGGTACAGTTTGCTGTTTGAATGGGAAAAATCGCTATGTGTACCATATTGTAAGCCCAATAACTTGATCAAATCAAAAAGTTTGTTAATGAAACCAGTATTACTATAAACTAGATGTGCTATACTCTACGTACAGTGAAAATCAGAAAAAGTTGTTGTGGGAATTTTTAATAATTAAGCATCAAAGTTGGTACAGTTTGCTGTTTGAATGGGAAAAATCGCTATGTGTACCATATTGGAAGCCCAATAACTTGATCAAATCAAAAAGTTTGTTAATGAAACCAGGATTACTATAAACTCGATGTGCTATACTCTACGTACAGTGAATATCAGAAAAAGTTGTTGTGGGAATTTTTAATAATTAAGCATCAAAGTTGGTACAGTTTGCTGTTTGAATGGGAAAAATCGCTATGTGTACCATATTGGAAGCCCAATAACATGATCAAATCAAAAAGTTTGTTAATGAAACCAGGATTACTATAAACTAGATGTGCTATACTCTACGTACAGTGAATATCAGAAAAAGTTGTTGTGGGAATTTTTTATAATTAAGCATCAAAGTTGGTACAGTTTGCTGTTTGAATGGGAAAAATCGCTATGTGTACCATATTGGAAGCCCAATAACATGATCAAATCAAAAAGTTTGTTAATGAAACCAGGATTACTATAAACTAGATGTGCTATACTCTACGTACAGTGAATATCAGAAAAAGTTGTTGTGGGAATTTTTAATAATTAAGCATCAAAGTTGGTACAGTTTGCTGTTTGAATGGGAAAAATCGCTATGTGTACCATATTGTAAGCCCAATAACTTGATCAAATCAAAAAGTTTGTTAATGAAACCAGGATTACTATAAACTAGATGCGGTATACTCTACGTACAGTAAATATCAGAAAAAGTTGTTGTGGGAATTTTTAATAATTAAGCATCAAAGTTGGTACAGTTTGCTGTTTGAATGGGAAAAATCGCTATGTGTACCACATTGGAAGCCCAATAACTTGATCAAATCAAAAAGTTTGTTGAGAAAAACAGTATTACTATGAACTAGATGTGCTATAGTCTATGTACAGTGAATATCAAAAAAAGTTGTTGTGGGAATTTTTTATAATTAAGCATCAAAGTTGGTACAGTTTGCTGTTTGAATGGGGAAAACTGCTATGTGTACCATATTGGAAGCGCAATAACTTGATCAAATCAAAAAGTTTGTTCAAGAAAACACTATTACTATAAACTAGATGTGCTATAGTCTATGTACAGTGAATATCAGAAAAAGTTGTTGTGGGAATTTTTTATAATTAAGCATCAAAGTTGGTACAGTTTGCTATTTGAATGGGAAAACCGCTATGGGTACCACATTGGAAGCCCAATAACTTGATCAAATCAAAAAGTTTGTTAATGAAAACACGATTACTATAAACTATATGTGCTATACTCTACGTACAGTGAATATCAGAAAAAGTTGTTGTGGGAATTTTTAATAATTAAGCATCAAAGTTGGTACAGTTTGCTATTTGAATGGGAAAACCGCTATGGGTACCACATTGGAAGCCCAATAACTTGATCAAATCAAAAAGTTTGTGAATGAAACCAGTATTACTATAAACTAGATGTGCTATACTCTACGTACAGTGAAAATCAGAAAACGTTGTTTTGGGAATTTTTAATAATTAAGCATCAAATTTGGTACAGTTTGCTATTTGAATGGGAAAACCGCTATGGGTACCACATTGGAAGCCCAATAACTTGATCAAATCAAAAAGTTTGTTGAGAAAAACAGTATTACTATGAACTAGATGTGCTATACTCTATGTACAGTGAATATCAAAAAGAGTTGTGGTGGGAATTTTTAATAATTAAGCATCAAAGTTGGTACAGTTTGCTGTTTGAATGGGGAAAACTGCTATGTGTACCATATTGGAAGCGCAATAACTTGATCAAATCAAAAAGTTTGTTCAAGAAAACACTATTACTATAAACTCGATGTGCTATACTCTACGTACAGTGAATATCAGAAAAAGTTGTTGTGGGAATTTTTAATAATTAAGCATCACAGTTGGTACAGTTTGCTATTTGAATGGGAAAACCGCTATGGGTACCACATTGGAAGCCCAATAACTTGATCAAATCAAAAAGTTTGTTAATGAAACCAGTATTACTATAAACTAGATGTGCTATACTCTAGGGACAGTGAATATCAGAAAAAGGTGTTGTGGGAATTTTTAATAATTAAGCATCAAAGTTGGTACAGTTTGCTGTTTGAATGGGAAAAATCGCTATGTGTACCACATTGGAAGCCCAATAACTTGATCAAATCAAAAAGTTTGTTAATAAAAACACGATTACTATGAACTAGATGTGCTATCCTCTACGTACAGTGAATATCAGAAAAAGTTGTTGTGGGAATTTATAATAATTAAGCATCAAAGTTGGTACAGTTTGCTATTTGAATGGGAAAACCGCTATGGGTACCACATTGGAAGCCCAATAACTTGATAAAATCAAAATTTTGTTAATGAAAACACGATTACTATAAACTATATGTGCTATACTCTACGTACAGTGAATATCAGAAAAAGTTGTTGTGGAAATTTTTAATAATTAAGCATCAAAGTTGGTACAGTTTTCAATTTGAATGGGAAAACCGCTATGGGTACCATATTGGAAGCCCAATAACTTGATCAAATCAAAAAGTTTGTTCAAAGAAACACTATTACGATATAATAGGTGTACTATAGTCCATGTACAGTGAATAACATAAAAAATTATTGTGGGGACTTTTAATAATTAAGCAAATCAAATTTGGTACAGTTTGCTATGTGAAGGGGGAAAACCGTGGAGCATGGGGACACGTGGAGCAGAAGGGCAAAAGCTCGCTTGATCTTGATTTTCAGTATGAATACAGACCGTAAAAGTGGGCTTTCGCAATCCTTCTGACTTTTTGGGTGTTAAGCAGGAGGCGTCAGAAAAGTTACCACAGGGATAACTGGCTTGTGGCGGCCATAGCGACGTCGCTTTTTGTTCTTTCTTTGTCTGCTCTTCCTATCATTATGCTGCGAGCCCCGGCAATAGCTAAGAATCTCCAGCCCGGGTTTTTGAAGAAATTCTGCAAATAAACTGCTTTCTGGGCTCCAGCTCTGGAACCCGCAGTTCGATTTAGCCGACGGTATCCACAAGTTCAGGGGACCCTCCCAGTTCCGATGAGGCTATGGATGAGGCAGTGGTCAGCTCCTGGGCCCGGCAACAGCCGTAATTATCTGTGGGTGACCAGTTGCTCAGACAACTGGTCACCCGCGAGGGACAAAAAAAAAATAAGTCGGAAAACCCTCTGAGGGTGACTAGTTGTCTGATCAACTGGTCACCCCCAGCACAAAAAAGTGACACAAGGTCCGCAAACCGGGATTTTCATTGCATTGCGAGCAATGGGCCGGGGTTCAGGGTATCCAGACGGGTGCAGGCGGATATATAGGAGAGGTTTTTGAGGACCAAGAAGGCATTCCCCAGGCCACGTAGCCCAGTTTTGAGCTCCAGGAGCAAACTATTTTCTATAAACTATAAATGGCTGGAAGTCCCCATCCAAGGGGGGAAATCTCGCAGCATAGCTCGGTTTTGATCTCCATAGCAAACCCCTCTCGCTATCCTGATGGACTGGATGTTTATACCCGCCCTGTCAGGGCCCTAATGCGCTGGGTCTCCCGGCTTATGCGTGAGCGGTTCCTGGCACCCGAGTCTGTTCCTCGCAGGGCGGGCAAGAGCCACCGGCCTTCCGGCCCCCACCTTTGCCCCCACTGAGCCAGAGTGAGACCGAGATGCCCCGTGAACCTCCCGAAGCGACCCAACCACATCCCGGAAGGGAGGACGGTCGGTTCAGGGTCTCTGGACCACCCTCGCTTCGCCCTGCCTTACCCGGTCCCGATCCGCCCAAAGCGCACCCCTGGCGCTTTTCTCCATTTTCTCAAAGGCGACTACCTGGTTGATCCTGCCATTAACATATGCTTGTCTCAAAGATTAAGCCATGCATGTCTAAGTACACACGGCCAGTACAGTGAAACTGCGAATGGCTCATTAAATCAGTTATGGTTCCTTTGATCGCTCCAACGTTACTTGGATAACTGTGGCAATTCTAGACCTAATACATGCCGACGAACGCTGACCCTCCCCAGGGGATACGTGCATTTATAAGACCCAAAACACATCCGAGGGTCGCTCCGGCCGCTTTGGTGACTCTAGATAACCTCGGGACGATCGCTGGCCCTCCGTGGCGGTGACGTTTCATTAGAATATCTGCCCTATCAACATTCAACGGTACTTTCTGTGCCTACCATGGTGACCACGGGTAATGGGGAATCAGGGTTCGATTCCGGAAAGGGAGGCTTAGAAACGGCTACCACATCCAATGAAAGCAGCAGGTACGCAAATTACCCATTCCTGACTTGGGGAGGTAGTGATGAAAAATAACAATACAGGACTCTTTCCAGGCCCAGTAATTGGAATGAGTACACTTTAAATCCTTTAACGAGGATCCATTGGAGGGAAAGTCTGGTGCCAGCAGCCGCAGTAATTCCAGCTCCAATAGCGTATATTAAAGTTGCTGCAGTTAAAAAACTCGTACTTGGATCTTGGGATCGAGCTGGTCCCAGCCACTGCCTCTCAGTGCCCCCTCCTTAACTGAGTGTCCCGCCTGGGGTTTGAAGTGTTTACTTTGAAAAAATTAGTGTTTTAGTGCAAGACGGACAAAAGCATTTGCCAAGAATGTTTTCATGAATCAAGAACTAAAGTCGGAGGTTCGAAGACGATCAGATACCGTCGTAGTTCCGACTATAAATGATGCCAACTAGCGATCCGGTGGCGTTATTCCCGGGGGGAGTATGGTTGCAAAGCTGAAACTTTTAAAAATTTACGGAAGGACACCACCAGGAGTGGAGCCTGCGGCTTAATTTGACTCAACATGGGAAACCACACCTGGCCCGGACACGGAAAGGATTGACAGATTGATAGCTCTTTCTCGATTCTGTGGGTGATGGTGCATTGCCATTTTTAGTTGGTGGAGCGATTTGTGTGTTAACTAGTTACGCAGCCCCGATCGGCCACCGTCCAACTTTTTAGAGGGAAAAGTGGTGTTCAGCCACACGAGATTGAGCAAAAACAGGTCTGTGATGCCCTTAGATGTCCGGAGCTGCATTTGCGCCACATTGAATAGATCAGCGACAGGCGCGGGTAACCCGCTGAACCCCACGCATGATAGGGATCGGGGATTGCAATTATTTCTCATAAATGAGGAATTCCCAGTAAGAGCGGGTCATAAGCTTGCGTTGATTAACTCCCTCCCTTTTGTACACACCGCCCGTCGCTACTGCCGATTGGATGGTTTAGTGAAGTCCTCGGATCGGCCCCGCCGGGGTCGGTCATGGCCCTGGCGGAGCGCCGAGAAGACGATCAAACTTGACTATCTAGAGAAAGTAAAAGTCATAACAAGGTTTCCGTAGGTGAACCTGCGGAAGGATCATTAATGGGTAGCAGCCGCGAAGCGAGCGATGTGTCTCCTTCATCTTTCCACAGGTCCCCCCTCCGGCGGTAGAGGGGAGGCCCACTGGGAGCAGAGCAGGAGGGCTGGCGGCCGTGGCGGGCACCTTCCCTACGCTCTCTCCCACCGTCTTCTGAGGGGGTCCCCAGGTTTGTTATTTAACGACCGTGCGCCTGTCCCCCTCTTCTCTCCGGCACCAAACCCCTCTCTTGTGTCTGACACTCTTGTTGCGGAATTTTTTTTAATAAAAAAGTATGACTCTTAGGGGTGGATCACTCAGCTCGTGCGTCAATGAAGAATGCAGCTAGCTGCGAGAATCAATGTTAATTGCGAGGGCGGCTCCGGCTCGTGGCAAAAACCCACTTTTACGCCCCCCGCAGACCGAGAAAGACCAGAGGCCCTGTCTTTCCCACTACGACCTCAGATCAGACGCAGCGACCCACAGAATTAAAGCATATTACGAGGTGGAAGAAAAGAAACTAACCAGGATACCCTCAGGAATGGCGAGTGAAGGGGGAAGAGCCCAGCGCTGAATCACCAGCCGTCCGGCGGGCATGGAAAATGTGGCGTACGGAAGACCGCTTCTCCTGGCAACGATTGGGAGTCTGAGTCCTTCTGATCGAGACTCAGCACGTGGATAGTGTGAGGCCGGTAACGGCCCCTGTTGCGCAATGGTGCGGTCTTCTCAGAGTTGGTTGTTAGGGAATGCAGCCCAAAGCGGGTGGTAAACTCCATCTAAGGCTAAATACCGGCACGAGACCGTAAGGGAAAGTTGAAAAGACCTTTGAAAAGAAAGTTCAAGAGGGTGTGAAAGTGTTGAGAGGTAAACGGGTGGAGTCTGCACAGTCCGCTCTGAGGATTCTGTTGTGGATTTCAAGTGAAAATATCTCTCAGAGTTCTTTTCAGAAATTCAGAGTTTTCAACTTTACCTCTCAAATTTCTCTAAGTGTTTAAACAAAGAGGGTGAGACAGAATTTCAGAGACTTCTAGACTTTTATTCCTTACACCGCAAAATCAAAAGTCTAGCGTAAACCCCGCAGAGAGATTTCACTCTATTACTTGTTTACAGTTCATTTTTATACAGTTTCTTTATCAGTTTGTCCATCCCATTCTCCGCCCATCTTTGCCCATCAGGTGACTCCTCCGACCCCTTTGACCATACAGACACAGGCCATCTCCATCTCCACCTTTCTTCGAGAACTTTCCAAACTTTTTCTTCGTAGGGCCTACTCCTATTGGATTGTATCTGGGTCACACCTGGGTTCTCAACCACCCAGCTCCGCCCAATGAGGAGAGCTCTCAAACTCTCCCCCACAGATTCCCAGTCACCCATCTCCAGCTTCGTGTGCCCCCTCCCATGGCATTGCCTGTTTTTGAGGCCTAAGCAAACCCCCCCTATCAGACCCTGGTTGTTTTTGACACTATCTACTAGGGCACCACAATATAACTGTTGTTTTTTAGAAAGTACCCAACTTCTTATCAAACCTTTTGAAAGGTACAAAAAATAACTGTTGCCTCAGTTCTTATTTTCAGGACAAATAAGAACTTTTATTAACTCTATAGTATTCTATGAAAGTGCATTTTAATTAATATATCACTATGTGTTTCTGTGCTCATTTTGTACTGAAACCAGGTGGGTCAGACACTGGGTGTCTGAAAATAAGTGTTGCCTAGGAGCGCCTTGGAAGGCGCCCAACACAATCATTGTTTTAGGAACATCTTCCCATTCAAACAGCAAACTGTACCAACTTTGATGCTTAATTATTAAAAATTCCCACAACAACTTTTTCTGATATTCACTGTACATAAACTATAGCACATCTAGTTTATAGTAATCGTGTTTTTATGAACAAACTTTTTAATTTGATCAAGTTATTGCGCTTCCAATATGGTACACATAGCGATTCTTCCCATTCAAACAGCAAACTGTACCAACTTTGATGCTTAATTATTAAAAATTTCCACAACAACTTTTTCTGATATTCACTGTACGTAGAGTATAGCACATCTAGTTTATAGTAATCGTATTTTCATTAACAAACTTTTTGATTTGATCAAGTTATTGGGCTTCCAATGTGGTACACATAGCGATTTTTCCCATTCAAACAGCAAACTGTACCAACTTTGATGCTTAATTATTAAAAATTCCAACCACAACTTTTTCTGATATTCACTGTACGTAGAATATAGTACATCTAGTTTATAGTAATCGTGTTTTCATTAACAAACTTTTTGATTTGATCAAGTTATTGCGCTTCCAATATGGTACACGTAGCGATTCTTCCCATTCAAACAGCAAACTGTACCAACTTTGATGCTTAATTATTAAAAATTCCCACAACAACTTTTTCTGATATTCACTGTACATAAACTATAGCACATCTAGTTTATAGTAATCGTGTTTTCATGAACAAACTTTTTGATTTGATCAAGTTATTGGGCTTCCAATGTGGTACACATAGCGATTTTTCCCATTCAAACAGCAAACTGTACCAAGTTTGATGCTTAATTATTAAAAATTCCCACAACAACTTTTTCTGATATTCACTGTACGTAGAGTATGGCACATCTAGTTTATAGTAATCGTATTTTCATTAACAAACTTTTTGATTTGATCAAGTTATTGGGCTTCCAATATGGTACACATAGCGATTTTTCCCATTCAAACAGCAAACTGTACCAACTTTGATGCTTAATTATAAAAAATTCCCACAACAACTTTTTCTGATATTCACTGTACCTAGAGTATAGCACATCTAGTTTATAGTAATCGTGTTTTCATGAACAAACTTTTTGAGTTATTGGGCTTCCAATATGGTACAATCTCTTGTATATTTGCGAACGCAAATTTTAAGCCGTGATAGCTTGACCGTCGTTTTCCGAACCCGTGATAGCTTGACCGCAGTGCGTTACTGCGTGTTGAACGCAAAGCAGATTTCACTCTTGTTTAAATAACTGCCACTATATTCTACTCTTAAAGGGGTAGGAAACCCTCGGTTACATTCTCTCTCCGCCCACTCCACGAATTTGAAAAATGCAATTAAATGGGCGTGGAAAGCAGCAGCAGAGGGGGAGGGGCGAGAGCCTATCGCCACCTGAAGACACGCCCACAAGGGAAAAGATGGAGTGAAACTGATCGTATTAATCGCTGACTAATTCGGTGATATCAGTCAATGGCTTCTTCGAGGTGGAGGACATCTCTCCTCCGGAATGCTCTGGGCTTTCCACCGACCAGGAGTATGAAGGAGGAAATAGTCCGAAGCCCTATCAGTTTCAGCCGTAGAGTTTTTTTTAGCCATCTAACGTAGATGCTACACGAACATGACAATAAAATATGTAAACGAATGGCAAGTGAAACTAAACGGCTGTTAGCTGAAGGCTATAGGCTACGCTACGGGAGACTTCACAATCTGCTCAAATCGATATTCTGCCCAGTAAATTAACGTTTGTCAGCTAATATTCATCCTGACCTAACGCTACCTGCAGATTATACAAACACAACACGTAGGCAATGAATGTCAAGTGAAACTGAACGGCTTTTGACTTCTTCTTTTTTTTACCTACGTTATCCTAGCTATCTACAAATGCACGTTTACTAGCTATCTAGCTATCCAAATAACTTAACTAAGACATAAGTTAACATAAGCACAGCATGGGGCTTGTATCACTTTGTACCTTGTACCATTTTTATTTCAGTAAATACATGTTCCAGCCATGGGGAGTTCCAGATAGTGCAGTTAACGGTTATCCATCAAACGTAACTCCGTAACTCCTGCCCCAGGCCACTAAGATTGACAACGCAGTAGCTATCAAACCTAATGTTATAGCTTATACGCAAAAGGCAGTGAAATATCACCGGCCAGTTAACTATGGTTAACGATACGAAAACAACTCAAGTAAATATCTTTGAGGCTACAAGATAACCATCACGTTAGCAAGCCAACAAGACGCCGTAGGCTGCACTTAATTTAATTTACCGCATTTGGAGGGACAGAAATATCAGTCGGGCTTGGTAACGTTTCCGCATTCCTTTGGCTGGCATACCCCAATTCAACCTGGGCATAGTGTAACTGTTAACGTTAATCCGCTGATGCTCTTGCACCCAGATAAAGCACACTTGCGACCCATCAGTCATTGCTTGTAAATTGAAACTATTGGAATTGAAAAAACGAATTTACAATTTTTAATAACTAGCATAATTGGAAAAAAGCTAATACATTGAAAGAGACTAACTGTAGGCTACAACGATATTGCTTGTCAAATGGATATAGCCATTGGCCACGCCTTCTCAGGAATGTATTTATATTGGGGGCGGTAACAAAGTGCGAAACTGATTACGCGCAAGTGTACAAAAAGTACACTTCAACGTCATTTTCAATGACGTAGCCTATTTTTCATTTTCAACCCCGGAAGAAGAAGAATAGGCGATGTAACGGCTAAAATACTGAAATTAAACGTTTTGCCAAAAATTGTAGATATAATGCATACTATTGTTCTCTTCCATCTGAGGCAATGCCTAGATATTAGTTAACATCTCAAAAAATGTGTTTTAGTGTTTCCTACCCCTTTAAGTACTACTGGCTATTCCTGTCATTTTCTCGTAAGCAAACAGACATAATTTAAGCCTTACTTGACTCTGTGTGAGCACGCCGAGAACCAATTTGTCCCTGGAATCTGTGTTCGACTTGAATGTAGTTTACAGTCCAAAGTTTGCTGCTGCTGTGAGCGGTTTTGGTTGGCTGTCGATTTCGGTTGAAGGCAATCGTGTTACAAAAAGCCTAGGGTAGCCTACGCCTAACAGACATAGCAGAAGTAGCCTAGCTACCGCAGCAACGTTAGTCCGTAAGGGTTTGGACAGTGACACAATTTTAGTTGTTTTGGCTCTGTACTCGTCTCAAGGCACGTTGTTGGACAAATAGATCGGTGAATGGTTACAGTGCAGACTTTCAGCTTTAATTTGAGGATTAACGACCATATCGGACAGTGTAGCAATTGTAGCCCTTTTTTAAATAGCTACATCTATCCCAATTAAACACACCACACACTATGAGCATGTAGATTTACACTACCACATACAAGGGTCCCTCATTTACCCAAACACACACATTAGACACTAAAGTTTTTTTCTTTTTTTTAAAAGACTCAGACACACGCATACACTCACAGAAGAGCAACTTTCCGTCACAACGGTCACTCACAAACCTCAGACTGAACACAGCTACCTTTAGCAAAACATTTAGCAACCTGCAGTTATACTTTATTTTTACTGTGATCATCCACATATATGCTGCCCCCCCCTCTTCATACTAGCACCCGGTCTCGACGTCTGTCTGTCCTGGCCCCACGGTGGTGGAATGACCTCCCCGTGGAGGTCAGAACAGCAGAAAGTCTGACCATTTGTATTATTGATAGAAGCATGGCGCAAATAATCAGAAATAGCTTTACTTTTCATGATGTGATATAGGCCAACTACACTACAATAATGACATTCCTGGTTAGTTAAACTAAGAGTAAGATTTTCAATTAAAATTATTCATTTATAATCCACCAGGCCATAGCCTACATTTTAGATTAACGTTAGCTATATACATTCTGCACATTTCTCATTGTGTAGATAACGTCATTTAATGACGGCTTTAGGACGAAATAAGAAATAAATATATATATTTGTTTCACGGAACATTTTAGTTGGGCTATTCGTTTTTCACCATCAGCCTTAAAACGGTACAGTGAGATTTACTATTAACCCCGAGAATTAGGTTACCTCAGACTGAGGGGCTTTCAAAAGAGCGGCAAGCGGACTCGTCTTTGATTGGCTGAGAGAAGAGTCCGCTTATCGCGATTTTCTGGGAAGCCTCTCAGTATTGGGTTACCGAAGATCTTACAGTAGTGGTCAGCATCTGATTTGGATCAAAGCCATTCATGTTAATGATTAAGATAACAATAAATCAACAGATTAATAAGTAATTGACGTTGTTAATTTTATATTCCATTATATAATAAATAGTAACCGTTTCTGACCACTAGCTTTCTGCTATATTGACCCACACTTTACTGTTGGTTGCCAGTAGCTTCAGATCCAGTAGGCTACAAATTCTATATTAATAATTATTAATCTGTACAGGAAAAAAATAACCATCACCATATTCACTGAGAATGCATTAAATAGTATAAAAAACAATACTCCAAGCCAGAGATTATTACTACTTGTCAAACATGGAGAACTGATTTCATATACTGTTTATTGGGGCGGGATTTGGGTGGGGTTAGCGGGATCTGTGGTGGGTGTTGATATCTTAATCATTAACAGGAATGTTTTATTTCTTGTTTTTTTTTTTATTCACCAACAGATGCATAACACCAATATGCCAGAAGGAGTCTGGCCACAACTAAAGTGACTTATTAAAGTGACACCACAAGCCAGGCAGCTGTCTGATCAAGTGGCCTTTGTCTTAGATGTGCTTTTGCCTGAGGTAAATTCTTTAATATTTTAAATGCTTGTCTTTAACATCATATGTCACATTTGTAGGTCATACAAACCTCCAGAAATCAGGGAATCTGGAAACATGGTAGGACATGTAGGTGTGTAAAATTAGGATTTTCAGATCCAATGTCAGCGGTTTCTAGTATTTGCTCTCAAGTTTAACAAAATGTACAAACAGTCCGTTATACCAAAGTCCGTTATACCAAATTTGGAAGTCCTGTTATCAAGCTGTGACATTTATTTCAGCAAATTACAGCAGAAAATACAGACTTGCAAATCAATCTAGAGATCATTGAATCGGATCCAAATTCTCCCCTCACATCATGTCTTAAAAAACGAACTCAAAATCAGCACGATCCATCTGATCCAGCGTTGCAAAAGTAGGCCTAAATTGGCTTATCCTGAGTCCATTCTAACAGAGAACATAAACTTTGCATAACTGGGCCTGGGTATCATATGCAACTTGACACAGATTAATTGAAAGATAAACGCAATTGTGACTGTTGTTGAACCTGTAATTCCAATCACTTGTTGCTACAGGCAACAGTCAGCCGCCTTGCAGGGGTACACTCGCTTTCATTTGAAGAGGCAAAGGAGCTGTACCAATGGGGACCACAGTATCAATCAAGGTAAGATGAAGACAGAGGGGTAATCATTTTAAACATTGACATTTTTGTTTGAAATACTTTTTAACCTGAAGAATCTCAGAACTTATTATGTATTAATCACCTCATTATCTCTTTTCTTGACAGTGAAATTGAACTATTTAATTTTTACCTTTTAAAAAAATTGAGTGAGAAGGCCAAGGAAAGGCTTGCGGTATTTGCGGAGAAGATGGAAAGAGCCCTCAATTTACAGATGTCTGTAAATCATAAGATTTTGAACCCCTTCACGCAGACGCGTCTAATCTGAAACCATCAGGTATATGCTTTATACTGGGCAAAAATATTTTCTTTATTTTATGACAAGTTTTGGACCCATAGATGTCCATCTCCTTATACTAATGAAAAGATATTAATTCCCATTTGAAAATGATGCAAAAGGGAGTTTCATGAGTGAAAACAGTTGATATGTAGTTCAATATATGATTATTTTATGATTTACAGGGCACAATTTAGCTATTTTGGATAGATTTGGAGACACTAAGGGACAACAGGGTACACTGCTTACGTTTTGCCCACAGTCTATGATTTCGCCTGAATTTTTGGTAGTTCTGCATATCGCCCTCAGAGTTTGCACACTTGTGGACAAGTAGTTTATGATCCAGGAAATCTATAGTTTTACCTGTTTTATAGCTCTTAGTATTTCATTGCAAACTAAAGATATCTTTGCATTTGTGGCACGAAATAAACAAATCTGATTAGTATTGTAAGTGGTGTCTTGCTTCATTTAAGCCATTTTCCAAGTTTCTATGATGTTCACACTTGGAGTTATAAAGCCTTAAATAGAACCCCCCCTAAATAGGTGAGAATTTACCAAATTTGGCATCTGCTTGCAGGGGATAATATTTAGGGATAAAGGCTAGTTAATTGGAATCGGAATTAGCGTATATTTACAAAAATCAATAAAGTTGATAAGGTAGAACTACAAACCATTTACTTGTAGATGTAGTAGTGTAATAGAAAAACAACAGACCCAACTGTCATGACATGCACGCTGCTTGTCCTGAGTAATTGACTCATTCATTGAAAGGGGCGTGTTCAAAATAATAGCAGTGTGGAGTTTAATTAGAGGATTCATTAATTCTGTGAAAAAACAGTAATTTTTTATAACAATTAATTGTTCTTTATTAAGGGAAGCAAATGTTTCACACATTGTTATAAAATATATTTCCTTCTGAATTGCTAAGTAAAATGGGCCGTTCCAAAAAAATTTCGGAGGAACAATGCAGTTTGATTAAAAAGTTGATTGGAGAGGGGGAAACGTATAAAGAAGTGCAGCAAATTACTAAAAAGATCTCAAATGCTTTAAAATGGCAACAAAAACCCGAAACACATGGAAGAAAACGAGCAACTACTGTTAAAACGGATCGAAGAATAGTCAGAATGGCAAAGATTCAGCCAATCGTCACCTCCAGAAAGTTACATTTCTAATCTAAAATTACCTGTAAGTGCTGTTACAGTCAGAAGACATTTGATCGAAGCTAAGCTATCAGCAAGAAGCCCCCGTAAAGCACCATTGTTGAACAAAAGGCATGTGCAGGTTCGGTTAAAATTAGCTAAGGAACACATCGATTGGCCCAAAGAGAAATGGCGTAACATTCTGTGGACTGATGAGAGTAAAATAGTTTTTTTCGGGTCTAGTAGTCGTCGACAGTACGTCAGACAACTCCCGGGTACTGAATTCAAGCCACAGTACACTGTGAAGACAGTAAAGCATGGTTGGACAAAAATCATGGTATGGGGATACTCCGGTGTTGGGCCTATTTATTGTATACCAGGGATCATGGATCAGTTTGAATACATCAAAATACTTGAAGAGATTATTGCCGTATGCCGAAGAGGAAATGTCCCTGAAATGGGTGTTTCAACAAGACAACGACCCCAAACACACGAGTAAGCGAGCAACATCTTGGTTCCAGACAAAAAGGATTGAGGTAATGGAGTGGCCAGCTCAATCCCCCGACCTCAACCCCAGTGACATTAAAAATGCAGTTTCTGAAGCAAAACCCAAAGATTCACAGGAACTGTGGAATGTAGTTCGTTCATCCTGGGCTGAAATACCTGTTTCTAGGTGCCAAAAGTTGGTTGACTCGATGCAACGCAGATGCGCAGCAGTTATAAAAAACAATGGTTATGCAACTAAATATTAGTTCAGTAATTTAAAGTGAAGTTAAATCTTGAAAATATTTTTCAGTTCAGGGTAAAAAATATTTCTGAACAGCATTAGTTGTCCTGAACCTCGCTGAGCCACAGTTCTCTGAGTTTGTCCATCTTGTAGCCAACCAATGGCCCCTCCCCTGTCTTGGATGCTCAGTTGTCATTGAACCATCTTCAAATTTCAAGTGATGATGAATGGAAAATGCTCAGCCATTTTATTGCTAAAATTGGCATGCATGGAATGACAGTGTCACAATGGGTGTTTATAACGG
The DNA here is from genome assembly GCA_022702515.1 of Ilyophis sp. 1 JC-2022. Lineage (NCBI taxonomy): Eukaryota > Metazoa > Chordata > Actinopteri > Anguilliformes > Synaphobranchidae > Ilyophis > Ilyophis sp. 1 JC-2022. The sequence continues at coordinate 58,591,544 of CM040402.1, forward strand.
TTTATAAGGTTGTTGGAATACATCTTATGCAAATACAATTCTATTTATCCATACATTACCATAACTGGCAAAGAAAATGTCATCTTTCTTGACGTTGTTCCCTCAAAACACATAACGACTCCCAGTATCCCAATGTCCCTATATGTACTATATTAGTTATTCATTCATACAAACTCAATTTATCTTGTTAAAGACATTGAATGGCATTCAATTCAATACGTTCATTGTCAGGGTCCAAAGAGACCACGCGCTGTCATGTAATTTGAATAAATCATGAACACTGACACTATGAGTAGCTGAATCATGTATGCTATGTAATGTTTTAGTGTGAAAAGAAATCTCAACAGACTGGTCAAGTAAAGGATATATAGAGGGAACAGTGAATTTTTTTCCCTATGTTTTGGCTCTGTACTCCAGCACTTTGGATGTGAAATTATACAACGACTGTGAGGCTAAAGTACAGACTAAGCTTTAATTTGAGGGCATTTTCATCCATATTGTAACTGAAGAAGGCTGGAGTACAGGCCTGGCATAGCATCACCAGTGAAGATACCCAGCATCTGATGATTTCTACAGCTCGCAGACTTCAGGCAGTCCTTGCATGCAAAGGACATGCAACCACCAAGTATTATTATTTCATAGCAACATAATTAATGATTAGGAGTAATACAATTTCCCTTTATTTTACAAGGAATATCTTCAATGTATTAACTGTACAACTAAAAAAAAAAGTCCCATGAAAGAGACATTTCTCATTTATATTGGTACAGATATTCTGCAATAAAATATGCTTTAGAACCACCACTCAAACGTTTATGAAAACATGCAACGTTATGACACTTAAAATAGCTACATAGATTCTCACATTACAATGTATTACTACCGATGGCTACGATGTCTTCTGGGTTTAGATTAACTAAAATGACATGTCTACCATGTTTGCTAGTCTAAACAGAGATGACAGGTGTAGTTTAGGCCATCTCATGAATTGACAGACAAGAAACGGCTGAATATGAGCAATAGAACATAAGCAGCCTAATGTTTACAGGTATGTTACTATAACAGCTTAGCTAAATAATTTAGTTATTCGACAATGAAACGGCACCCAGCGCTTTAATTCCAATGATACGTATTTATTCAAGAAGAGTTTCACTGTGGCACAATTCAGGGTGATAGCCAAAGTCGCATAGCAAAAGATAAATATTGACTACCCGAACAATACAAGTCATGAATAATGTAAGTCAGTATTAAAACAACCTTCATTCATTCTCCTCCATTTCTTCAAGATTTTGAAGTAAAAAGGACATCTGTGTCGCCTCCAAGTTCTCCGCAACCACGGCTAATTCCTCCATGTTGTTTTTCTCCCAGCCGGTTTCAGAAACGTCCAAAACTGTCCCTGTTGGATCTGCTCACCGATGTCTACTCGAACACACCCAGTTGGCTTACCTGCCTCAGGCGGAAATTAAAATCGCTTCTGACTTACAGTGGTGCTTTTCCCAAGCCAGTTTCCACGTCTGGTTTACCTCATCCCATGCCTGTTTGGACCGACAAAGGTAGAGAAAAGGCTTTCTTTTCTCTAGGTACGACCTTATCCCTTGGCTCCTTAAGCTCGGGTCCAGTTGGGTGGACTGCTGACGGCAGTCACTTAGGCTAGCTTTCCGCGGCAGGGTATGGGTCCGGTTGCACTTGTGCCTCTGGGGGTCCTTCAGGGAGTGGCAGGAGAAGACTGTGGGACTTGAGGGCTTAGGCCTTATTACTCACAGCAACATGTGAAGAGGGGAACACTGCATGTTATAATCACGTAGTCCATTCAGGGGAACCTTATGGACAGAATTTACCAGCCACAGGATTGCCAGTCCAAATAATCACATGAATAGGGACTTGTCCATAAGTGTCCAGAAACAGTATTGGAGGAGGCAGTCTTTACACTCTAGAAAAGGGACTTAAAAACATGGGCATGGTCTTATGTTAAAAGGTGGTGGTAGGGATGTGGGGGGGCGCCAGTTTTACCTCCTAGAACCCTAGGTACGACCTTATCCCTTGGACAATCCTGCGCTTGGTTTCATCACTATCTTGAGAAATCAGATAGTCCAAATACTCAGTCCGCAGGTTGTAAAGTGCCTCCATCTTGAGCTGGTCCATGGCATTCAGCTGTTCTGCAAATTTTGGGCACTGGGCTATCAAGTATTGCTGTTCTGAGATCATGAGGTACCGCTGCTGATCCAACCTTGACTGGCCAGGGAAAGCTGGTAGGTCAGCAGTGGAGGGTAAATGAGGCATCTCTCTCTTTGTCTGGTATGCCATAATAATAAAACAAATGTTTCAAAATAAAATCAATCAATCTAAGATGATTAAAAATAGTTTTAAACTTGTCTCAGGGTTTACCGCAGTTTACTCAATAGTACAGTTTAGTATGCTCTCGGACAACCTATCTCGGTGGGGCCTTGTTACATGCCATGTTATTTTTGTGTGTGGACTTCCCTGCCTTCACCTGCCATGTGTCATCGTCTTGTTGGCTGCGCCGCCTGTCCATCACCATCCACCAAGTCCCGCCTTCACCAATCCCCGCCCTCCGTGTCAATTCTGGATAAAACAATCAGAACTCCCCACATCTGATAAGCCTGGACTGGTTGCCATGATAAAAGCTGACATTTTGTTTTGTGTGGTAGCTGATGTTTTTGCTCTGTTTTTGTCCTTGACTCTGTAACCATTCATTTGAACTTGTCTTGCTTTTTGTGTACACTTCCAAGGCTTGGGACAGGTAAGACTGGGGGCTCCTGTACATATGCCCGTAGGCTATGTTGATGTATAGAACCACTAGTCATTAGGGGTGTTTGCCAACCACTGTTTTTTTCATCTGCTAGATAGAGTAGATAGGCTTTTGTTTGTGTACTTGATACACTAGGTTAGATTATACTCTGGTTTAGCTAGCTGGGTTTTATGTTCTTTTGGCAACATCCAGCGTCCTTTGACCCTGGTAGTGTGTGTCTTGGTTGTCTATGTCCTATAATAGTTATTGCACCTTTTTTTTCTGTAAACCCCATTACCAGTAAACACTCATCAGTTGCTGCTTTATCTGTTTGATTTATTGTTTTTACCATCATTTATACAGCAGTTACATCACCCGGTATTCTTTAACATCAAGTTACATACCCCATGCACCCCTAGACCCATGGGGTCGTAACATATTTGGGGGCTCGTCCGGGATTGCTGAATTGTAAAAACAGTAAACATAATATTGTGTGGTTTTTGGTACAGTGGTGCAGTATAAGGATAATGACTTTGTTTGATGTCAAAGACTTTCTGAGCAATCCGTCAGATGATGCACTGGATCAGTGCCGTAAAATTGACCTGCTGAAACTTGCAGATCAAGTGGGTCTTGTGGTGTCTGGTGCTCTCCGGAAGAGAGAGATTAAGTCGCGGGTGAGGGAGAAGCTGGTGGAACTCAAAATTCTTGCCTCGCCTGTTGCTGTTTGTTCTCCTGTCCAGCCTGACATGTTGCCTTCTGTACCTGTAGCGAGTCCACAGTTGCCCTGGGGCGCTGGTGGTTCTGCTGTGGTAGAAGTGAAGGAAGAGATTCCTCCAACTACCCCTCCGCCTACATTTCCCAGGTTTCAGGCGTTTTCGCCGAGTTTTTCTGGGTCGGGCAGTAATCCACGGCTGAAGGTCCGTCTCACCCGGTTGAAGTACGAGGCTGAGGAGAAGGCTCGTAAGGCAGATACTGAGGCACAAGAGAGGGCACGAAAACAGGAACAGGAATTCAGATTGGCAATGCGCAAGCTGGAATTAGAAACAGAGGTTAAAATGCGGCAGCTGGAGTTACAAAATGCTGCAGAGCAAACTTCCACTGTGGTTACCCCAGGTACAGCCCCACCGCAAGGTTTTGCGGGATATGATGTCAGGAGACATGTGGCTTTACCCTCTTTCAGAGAAACTGAGGTAGATGCCTATTTTAGCACTTTTGAGTGTTTGGCAGCAGCTTTGAAGTGGCCCAAAGAAATTTGGACAACATTACTGCAGTGCAAATTAATTGGTAAAGCACAGGATGTAATGGCTACACTAACTCTCGAGGAGAGTATGAATTATGAGGTGGTAAAAGCTGCTATTCTTCGCGTGTATGAGTTGGTCCCGGAGGCGTATCGACAGAAATTCCGAAACCAGAAGAAAACCTCCGCCCAATCATTCGTAGAATTCGCCAGAGAAAAAGGAACGCTATTTGACAAATGGTGTGCTGCCACTAAAGTGGAAAACTATGACACTCTTCGTGAATTAATTTTGATAGAAGAGTTTAAGAATTGTGCTCCGGAACGCGTTGTGGTTTACTTAAACGAACAGAAGGTGATGTCATTATCTGAGGCTGCGATATTTGCAGATGAGTTTGCACTCACGCACAAAACCGTGTTTGGTTCCACTCAAGGAGCGAAGTCTGCTATTTCCCGCAGTCCAAAAGACAGTGAATCTCAAAAAGATTCCAAAACGTCACCCCCACGGTTTAAAGAGGAACGCGAATGTTTCTATTGTCATAAGGTAGGGCATGTAATTGCCAACTGTTTGACAAGGAAAAATAAATCTGCTAAGCCTATAGGCTTTGTTAAAAAAGTTCCTCAACCCACTCCGTGTTTAAATGGTCCGGAAAGCAAACCTGAAGATGGGTTTGAGCCGTTTATCTTTGAAGGTCTAGTTTCCCTTTCCGGTGATCCGACTGAGCAAAAGCCGGTGCGGATTTTAAGAGACACGGGAGCTTCGCAATCTTTTGTGTTAGCCGACGTGATACCCGTATCGGACGTGACATATGGTGGTGCTAATGTGGTAATTCAGGGAATCGATATGGCCTTTGTCACTGTTCCCTTACACAAAATACATGTTCAGACTGATTTAGTCACGGGTTATTTTAATGTGGCTGTACGATCCGCTTTGCCTGTACCGAGCGTTGACTTCATTATGGGAAATGATATTGCCGGAGGTAAAGTGCGTCCCGTACTCGAAGTTCTAAATGAACCCGTACCATGTCTCGTTTCTGACGTGTCTAGATCACTTCCTGGTGTTTTCCCTGCCTGCGTGCTCACTCGAGCTCAATCCAAGAAATGGGGTGAGGAAGTTGATTTATCAGAATCTGTTTTAGCGTCCACTTTTACTGAGGATATTTACACCAAACCGAAAGTAACACATGTAAAACCGGAGGTATGTACAGAGGTTAAACCTCAAGATTTTAGTGAGAAGGAGGAATATAAATCTCTTACCTTATCTCTGAAGTTTGCCTCAAATAAATTGCCTGTCACTCGTGAACAACTTGTTGCTGCTCAGGAAAATGATCCATCCTTGCGTAAGTGTTTTGAGATGGTGGTTAATCCTGTTGTGATTAAAGAAAAGCCGATTGCTTATTTTATAGATAATGGGTTGTTAATGCGTAAGTGGTCCTCTTCGTTTACTAACGGAGCCGAATGGGGTGTGGTTTATCAAATTGTAGTACCTGGCGTGTATCGACCACAGGTATTGGCGTTAGCACATGAGAATCCATGGTCTGCTCATTTGGGAATTACCAAAACGTATAATCGCGTGTTAAAACATTTCTTTTGGCCAGGACTTAAAAGTGCTATTGTAAAACACTGTCGGTCTTGTCATATTTGTCAGGTCACGGGAAAACCTAACCAGGTTGTTCCACCAGCCCCGCTCTGTCCAATTCCAATACTTGGTGAACCCTTTCAGCATGTTATTGTTGATTGCGTAGGTCCGCTTCCCAAGGCAAAGTCTGGTCAACAATTTCTGCTCACTATCATGTGTACTGCGACTAGATTTCCGGAAGCTATCGCGTTGCGCACCATCACGACCAATAACATAATTAAAGCACTTACCAAGTTCTTTGCTATATTTGGATTCCCTAAAGTGATCCAAACGGATCAGGGTACTAACTTTCTATCTAAACAGTTTAAACAGTTTGTGCAGTCTCTGGCTATTAAGCATCAGATCGCAAGTGCTTACCACCCTGAGAGTCAGGGGGCACTAGAGCGTTGGCATCAGACTCTCAAATCGGCTCTCCGCAAATATTGTTTGGAGACTGGAAATTGTTGGGAAGAAGGGTTGCCATGTATTCTGTTCGCTTTACGAGAAGCGGTACAGGAATCATTAGGGTTCAGCCCTGCTGAACTAGTGTTTGGGCATACTGTTCGGGGTCCTTTAAAAGTTTTGAAGGATCAGTTCATGTCTGATTCGGATATTAAGCCTAATGTGTTGGATTACGTTAGTCAGGTCCGGGAGAAATTGTATCATGCCTGTTCCATTGCTAAAGAGTCGCTGTCTTTGTCACAAAGTGAAATGAAGCGTCGCTTTGATTGGAAGGCTGTTGATCGTAATTTCAAACCTGGTGATCAGGTCCTAGTTCTACTACCTATTGTCGGATCTGCTTTGTCTGCTCGTTTTTCTGGCCCATATACGGTGGAGGAAAAACTAAGTGAATGCAATTACGTAATTCGAACACCCGATCGTAAGCGTCAGTCACGCGTGTGCCATATTAATATGCTTAAGGCATATCATTCAAGGGAGACATTTCAGTCAGAGGATGTGAAGAAAGTTCTACCAGTGTCACAAATTTCTAGCATTAGCACTGTACATAGTACTAACCCCAGTTTGGATTGTACAGAAGATGAGGATGGCCTCGTGCTTCGGAATGCCCCTCAGCAGTGTGCTAGACTCATCAATTCGGAGACTTTGTCAGACTTGTCGTCCCACCTTGCTCACTTATCAGATGTTCAAAGGTCTGATATTGCTAATTTAATAAACGAGTTTCCAAATCTTTTTGGTGATACCCCCTCTCAGACTACCGTAATACATCATGACATTGATGTGAACGGTGCCGCCCCTATTAAACAACACCCATATCGGGTTAATATTGCAAAACGTGAGGCTATGAAGCGGGAAGTGCAATACCTGTTAGAAAATAACTTGGCTAAGCCCAGTGCTAGTCCATGGAGCTCGCCTTGTATTCTGGTGCCGAAACCTGACGGAACATCACGTTTCTGCACCGACTTTCGAAAAGTTAATGCGGTTACGGTGCCAGACTCCTACCCTCTACCGAGAATGGAGGACTGCATTGATAACATTGGTGCGGCTAAATTTGTCACTAAACTTGATTTGTTGAAAGGGTATTGGCAAGTGCCTTTGACTCCTCGCGCGTCTGAGATTTCCGCGTTTGTTACCCCCGATAACTTCCTCCAATATAATGTCTTAGCCTTCGGCCTTCGAAACGCTCCAGCCACGTTTCAGCGGCTAGTGAACACTGTTCTTATGGGTATTTCGGATTGTTATGTCTATTTAGACGACTTGGTGATTAAGTCGGATAATTGGGCCGACCATGTTTCTGTGCTGCGCTGCGTATTTGAGAGGTTGGCCAAAGAATCAGAATCAGAATCAGAATTCCTTTATTGTCATTGCACTGGGTACAACGAAATTGAGCAGCAATCCTAAACGGTGCATCCACACATACAAACAGCAATTAAAAATACAGTTAAAACTAAAATAATTAGAAAAATGCTAAATTAAAAAGAAATATATATGTGGCCTATAAACAATAAGATATAAAGACAGTTAACTGAAATGAAATATTGCACTTTGGGATATTGCACATCTCTGAATTGCGGTGGCCCTATATACAAATAGTTAGGAATATATACACATATACATAAAAAGTGCAGGTGGATGTAACATGTAACATCTGTGCAGTGTTATATAAATAAATAAAGGTAACTGTAACAGTCAGTGTTTGGCAGTGTTCAGTTCTCGTATAGCTCTGGGGTAGAAACTGTTCTTTAGTCTATTTGTCCGTGATTTGATGGACCTGAAGCGTCTACCAGAGGGCAGCAGGTCAAACAGATGATGACCAGGGTGGGATGGGTCTTTCAATATGTTGGCTGCTCTACTGAGGCAGCGAATGCTGAAAATGTCCTCCAAAGAGGGCAGTGAGCAGCCGATGATCTTCTGGGCGGTATTGATGACCCTCTGGAGGGCTCTCCTGTCCGCTGCTGAGCAGCTGGCATACCACGCAGAGATACAGAATGTCAGCACACTCTCGATGGAGCAGCGGTAGAAGGACACCAGCAGCTTCTCCTGCAGGTTGTTTTTCCTGAGAATCCTCAGGAAATAGAGTCGCTGCTGTGCCTTCTTGACAACCACAGTGGTGTTGGTAGTCCAGGAGAGATCCTCAGCGATGTGCGTGCCCAGGAACCTGAAATCAGGGACCCTTTCCACACGGTCCCCGTTGATGTATAGTGGATCTGGGTTTGCACTGTTCTTCCGGAAGTCTATTATGAGTTCTTTTGTTTTTGAGGAGTTTAGGACAAGATTGTTCTCTGAACACCACACTGCCAGTCTTTGGACTTCATCCCTGTAGGCTGTCTCGTCTCCTCCCGAGATTAGTCCCACCACAGTCGTGTCGTCCGCGAACTTGATAATGGTGTTGGTGGAATGGGCGGAGGCACAGTCATGAGTGTAGAGGGCGTAGAGCAGGGGGCTCAACACACAGCCCTGTGGGGAGCCGGTGCTGAGTGTAAGGGTGGGGGAGAGGTGGGGGCCTAGTCTCACAGTCTGGGGGCGGTTGGTCAAAAAGTCCTTGATCCAGTGGCAGATGGGTTGGGAAAGTCCTAAGTCGGTGAGTTTGGTGACCAGTCTGCCCGGGATGATGGTGTTGAAGGCAGAGCTAAAGTCTATGAAAAGCATCCTCACGTAGCTCCCCTGGTGTTCAAGGTGGGTCAGTGCAGTGTGGAGAGCAGTGGCGATGGCATCCTCTGTAGACCTATTCGCTCTGTAGGCAAACTGGTATGGGTCAAAGGTGGGTGGGAGGCTGGCTTTGATGTGCTGCAGGACCAGTCTCTCAAAGCACTTCATGATGACCGGTGTGAGTGCGACCGGACGGTAGTCGTTGAGGCCGCTGATGACAGTCTTTTTCGGCAGTGGAATGATTGTGGCAGACTTCAGGCAAGGTGGGATGATGGATTCAGACAGGGATAGGTTGAAGATCTTTGTGAAGATCTTCAAAGCAACGCTAACACTGAATCTCGCCAAGTGTGAGTTTGGCAAAGCGACAGTAACGTACCTGGGAAAGCAAGTGGGTCATGGCCAAGTTCGGCCATTGGAAGCAAAGGTTGCTGCCATTGCTAGTTTCCCTGCGCCTACTACTAGGCGCGAGTTACGCCGTTTCCTCGGAATGGCAGGATATTATCGAAGTTTTTGTAGGAACTTCTCGGTTGTTGTGGCACCCTTAACGAGTGCGCTTAGTATTAAGAGACCTTTTGTGTGGACCTCAGACTGCCAAAATGCTTTTGAGGCTGTTAAGCTTTTGTTATGTAGTGCGCCTGTACTCGCAGCTCCAGACTTTGCGAAACCGTTTAAGTTAGAGGTTGACGCAAGCACTCTAGGAGCTGGTGCTGTATTGCTGCAAGAAGATACAGATGGAATTGATCACCCCGTTAGTTTCTTCTCGCGAAAATTTAATACACACCAACTAAATTATAGCACCATCGAAAAGGAAGCACTTGAGGACTTCCGGTTACGACATGGCCTGAACAGACGCTCGAATACCCGGCTCCACCAGACCCGCAATTAAAATAGCCTAAAATAGATACTTGTCCGACAATTTAACACTAGATTGCATAGTAAACTCCCTATTACAATGAGTGTAAATCAGAAATCGAATAGAAGAGACGCAAAAATAGGAAAACACGACGAAATAAAAGCAGGCCAGAAGCAGCTAACATTAGCAGAAACGACGCCATTTATGCCTAACACTGACTCAAGCGGTGAATCGGAGGTGCTAACGGAGTTAAGGAAACTCCGACAAGAAAACAGTGAATCCTTCCGTGACACTAAACTATCGCTTAAGCGGCAAAGGCGGTGCTTCGGGGGAAAATAATATCACTCTCCTCTAGAGAGAAAAAAATACGTGAAGGGAAACAAGTAGACTTAGAAAACTGCATAAAGAAATTGGAACGAGAGCATAAAGAGACGAATAGTGGGACCACCTTCAAATCCCTTACCCAGTGCAGAGAAGATTTAAATGATCTATTGACATACAAAGCTGAGGGCGCTCTGCGCTTCTCTAATCAGAAGTACTACGAATCAGGAAACAGGGCCAGTCGGCTACTGGCATTTCAGTTGCGTAAAGCACAAGCAAGCCGGGTAGTTCCGAAAATTACCAGTCCAACATCTAATAAAATAGTATCTCACCCTAAAGATATAGCAGATGCCTTTTCGATTTACTACAAGACACTCTATGACTCACCAATGAGAGAGAATAAAGAAGAAAAAATTAGTTCATTACTTGGAAGTATTAAGTTAACGAAATTAACTGAAAAAGAGTCACAGGCAATGATAATGCCAATAACAAAGGAGGAAATTGAAGAAGTTATAAAGAATTTGAAAAATAATAAATCGCCAGGGATAGACGGGTACCCAGGAGAGTTTTACAAATGTTTTAGGAAAGAGATCACACCCATATTGCAAAGAGTATTTAACTATGCCCTCAAGGAGAAAGACCCCCCAAAAACATGGTCAGAAGCAATAATTTCGGTGATTCCCAAGGAGAGGAAAGACCCTACAAAGTGTGCCTCTTACAGACCTATAAGTTTGCTCTGCAATGATGTGAAGATACTAAGCACAATAATGGCCAAAAGAATCCAAACATGTATTCATAAAATAATTAATCCGGACCAGACAGGTTTCATACCTGGAAGACAAGGAATAAATAATATTAGACGAACCTTGAATATAATTTCAGCAGCCCGAGAAAATAAAACCCCCTCAATGCTTCTCAGCCTAGATGCTGAGAAAGCCTTTGATAGAATAGATTGGCTATATTTGGAACACACTCTTGAAAAAATGGGATTTCATCCAGATTTTATCAACTGGGTTAAAGTATTGTATTCTGGACCACTGTCAAGGGTTCGAGTAAATGGGTATACATCTGAACAATTTAAATTAAAAAGAGGGACAAGACAAGGGTGCCCCCTATCCCCACTGTTATTTGCGATTAGTATAGAACCGTTGGCAGAAATGATAAGGGAAAACCCGAGAATATCTGGAATATTAATTGGGGGAAGATCACATAAAATATCATTGTATGCAGACGATGTTATTCTGTACATTAGTAACCCCGGAACATCTGTCCCAACACTTTTGACATGCCTGAAAGACTTTGGGACAGTGTCAGGTTATAAAATTAATGAACTTAAATCGGAGGCTATGATGTTAGTGGGTGAGCGGCCATCTGCGTTGGATGGGGTGGTTTCATTTAATTGGTCTCCACGAGGATTTAAGTATTTAGGCATTGTAATCACCTCAGACACATCACAGTTGTACGAAGCAAATCATGGTAAAATAATCACTGAAATAAAATCAGATCTGGCGAGATGGGAGATTCTTCCACTCTCATTATTTGGTAGAATTGAAACAGTTAGGATGAATATACTCCCCAGGTTATTATATGTTTTTCAGTCGCTACCCATTTGGATACCGGTTTCAATTTTTAAAATGCTAGATAAGTTGATGTCCACCTTCATATGGCAAAAAAAGAAACCTAGGATTAAACTGAAAGTGTTATTTTACCCAAAAAGCCAAGGAGGCCTGAATCTCCCTAATTTAAAATTATATTACTGGTCAGCACAACTTCGTGGAATGGTGGAGTGGTTAAAGCAGAATGAGGAGACAAATTGGTTGGAATTGGAAAAAAACTCATGTCCATCTGTGCCTCTTGACACATTGCCTTTTTTTGGAGCAAAAAAGGTGGAAAAAACTTAAGATAAAGAATGAATGGATAAACTGTACCCAAAAAGTTTGGTCGTTGGTGAGAAAGAGAATGGGAGCACCTTTAACAATATCAAGGGTAATGAAGATTGCCAGGAAAATTAGACACTGGATTTAGGGTGTGGGCGGAGAAAGGGCTTGTGACAATAAACCAAATGTTTGATGGACAAATTTTAAAATCGTTTAAACAACTACAAGATAAATTTGATTTATGTTCAAAAGATTTTTACAGATACTTACAACTGAGGAGCTATTTAATGTCGCATAAGGAATGGAATACCCTTAGACAACCGCCCACTCCTATAGAATCTTATTTAATTAAGATAATGGAAGAAAAGCAGAATACAAAAATAGTTTCAAAAATATATAAATGCTTACAAAAATATACGTCAGGTAACACTCTGGAAATAAAAGAAAAATGGGAGCTGGAGATGAATGTTATTATTGATGATGAAAAATGGGAGGAAGTGTGTGAACGGGGACATAAGGTAACTAGTAGCCCACTATGGAAAGAATTTAATTGGAAAATAAAAATTAGATATTTCAAAACACCTTTTATCATATCAAAATATGCTAAGACTAAAACAAACTTGTGTTGGAGGGAATGCAATCAGGTCGGAGATTATACACACATATTTTGGGATTGTCCGAAACTGAAGACATACTGGGAAGGGATTCATAAAGAAATACATGCCATTTTGAACATCAACTTACCGCTGGACCCATTAAACTATATTATAGGAGCAATCCCGGATGGAGCTGTGGAAAAGAGTGTGGTCTATTTGTTGCACATTTTTTTATTGGTGGCAAAAAAAATTATATCTGTCTCTTGGCTTAAACCACTGCCACCCACGATACAACAATGGAAGGACAGACTAATAAAAGTGTACTCTATGGAAAAAATAACAGCCAAACTCCATTTAAAGACAGACATGTTTATAAAACATTGGGCTCCTGTAATTGCATATTTTAAATTACTAGGGTGATAAGGTGCCGTGTGGTTTGAATTGTAAACCAGGCCAAATTGTATAATTGTATTGAGATATTTGTGACCCATCCATGTATTGTACTTAATTCTTCTACCCATTACTTCTATTATTTTGTTTTCCCTGGATACTCCTCTTTATATGGATGTCTTTGATGCCATGATCTACATAACTCTATGTTTGCTTACCGAACTGTTCTTTTTTTTTTTCTTTTTTCCTCAACCTATAAAGATGTATAACCCATGTGTAAAAAAGTACAAAATAAACTAATTGTTCAAAAAAAAGAAAAGGAAGCACTTGCACTATTATTAGCCTTGCAGTTCTTCGAGGTGTACATTGGCTCGAGTTCTACCCCTGTCGAGGTCTTTACAGACCATAATCCTTTAGTGTTTTTGTTGCGAATGTGTAATCAGAACCAGCGCCTTATGCGTTGGTCTCTGATTATACAACCATATAATTTAAATATTCAGCACAAAAAAGGAGTTGACAATGTACTTGCTGATACGTTGTCTCGTAGTTTTGGCTAAACAAAGCTTGTGAATGCATCGTGTGTGTAATAGTGTACGCCTAAAAAATAAATAAAAAAAAATGGTATTTTGGAATGGTGTATAATATTACCACGGGTGTAATTGTGTGAACTAACTTTAAAATATATAATGAATATGTTAAGTTAGTTCTTAAGGGGGGAAGTGTTACATGCCATGTTATTTTTGTGTGTGGACTTCCCTGCCTTCACCTGCCATGTGTCATCGTCTTGTTGGCTGCGCCGCCTGTCCATCACCATCCACCAAGTCCCGCCTTCACCAATCCCCGCCCTCCGTGTCAATTCTGGATAAACCAATCAGAACTCCCCACATCTGATAAGCCTGGACTGGTTGCCATGATAAAAGCTGACATTTTGTTTTGTGTGGTAGCTGATGTTTTTGCTGTTTTTGTCCTTGACTCTGTAACCATTCATTTGAACTTGTCTTGCTTTTTGTGTACACTTCCAAGGCTTGGGACAGGTAAGACTGGGGGCTCCTGTACATATGCCCGTAGGCTATGTTGATGTATAGAACCACTAGTCATTAGGGGTGTTTGCCAACCACTGTTTTTTTCATCCGCTAGATAGAGTAGATAGGCTTTTGTTTGTGTACTTGATACACTAGGTTAGATTATACTCTGGTTTAGCTAGCTGGGTTTTATGTTCTTTTGGCAACATCCAGCGTCCTTTGACCCTGGTAGTGTGTGTCTTGGTTGTCTATGTCCTATAATAGTTATTGCACCTTTTTGTCTGTAAACCCCATTACCAGTAAACACTCATCCACTGAGTTGCTGCTTTATCTGTTTGATTTATTGTTTTTACCATCATTTATACAGCAGTTACATCACCCGGTATTCTTTAACATCAAGTTACATACCCCATGCACCCCTAGACCCATGGGGTCGTAACAGGCCTCCAATTATGTCCAGTAAGTGAGGATTCGGTACAATGTGTATTTTCTGAATCCAGCGGTTCCAACAGTCAATGCCCTTGTTAAAACATTCGGCACTCTGAATACTGAACACTGAACACAAGCAATATTGCGTGCTAGAACCCCTCACTTAACCTACATTCAAAATATATTTTACATTATTTAATTTCATAATTATTATAAAAAATCAACAATTAAATTCTTTGATAGGTAAGTCGAACAGTAACCTGGTGGAATCAACTAACAAGCCAAAACAAGGTCTTAATCCGTTGGGTTGTGGGTAACCTGAGCTGAAGTTGGTGAGCTTTATTCCCCATGATGTTGCAAACATGCTTTATGGCTTTCTAGGGTTGCCTTAGGCACCACAGGGTCCGATATTGGTGGATCTCCCAGGCGTAGTGACATTCCTTGCTGCCAATCCAAAGGAGTTTTGGCTGTGGGGCTGTGGGACTGTGAGTGGGATGATCTCTCTGTATGTAGACACAGGGATTACTTCCTCATATGCGACACCACCACATTTGAAATAAAGAATAATAAACTACTGTCACCCGTTAGATCATTATTATATTGATTACTCTAGTCATTATTCAGCCTGAATTTTAAGCAGGGAATGGTTAAATGATGAATGTACTGCCCTTGAGATATCAAAGAATAATACTGAGCATTTGAACAGTAGCATAACGTTAGCTAAAAAAAACACTTAAAATGGGAATAATCTACGTTAGCAAAACGTGTATTTTCTTTGACTATATGCATCACTGTTGAGACATTTACTAAGACGAGTTAAATGCAAACTAGGAATGAGACAATTGATAATAAATCAAATGAACAATGGAATAAGTTTGTGCGCAATACTCATATGCATTTGATGGTGTCCTTTGGAGGAACATAGTTTTTAAAAAGCAATCTGCATTTTCTGCTGCTCTGCTTGCTACATGACAAAATATCCTGATTTATCATGAAGTATTAACAAATGCCAGTGGGACTAAAGACAATAACAATACATTTACTGGTCAGAAATTTAACAGCCCTGGCTGCTACAGAATAATACAAAAGTAAAATGTTTAAAAAATAACTTATTTTAATTTTTAATCTTCACAGTGGTGATTGATGGATTAAATGTACATATGTTAAAAAACAGAATTCATGCACACTGTAGCAGGGGCGGGTCATGTGACAGCTGCGGTGCTAGCTGCACACAGCCCATCTAATAGTATATTTATCAGACTTTATTTACCCCATCAAGTCATGAGCTCCCTTACCTTCATCCTGCGCCTGTATCATGATGGTTATTTCTCTTTCTGTCCGTTTTGTTTCCTAGTAAAATTGACAGTTTATCTCAGTAAATACAGTATTAACCATAAAAGTATAGTGGTCATTTCACCAGGAGTGACTCCAGAATGAACTAAATATATGAACCTAAGAGCAAAGGTATTTGAAAAATTAGGCACAGAATGTGAAATGTTTTGCACGTACCATGTCCTGCTTTCTCCTCCCTGAAAGCAAAATACTTATTTAATTACTTGATGACTAGATTTACATTTTGCTGAAAACTTTATTCAGATTTATTTTAAAAATTTAACATAAAATTAAACTGCATCACACTTTACATTTTCCTTAAAAATTTACTTCAGTCTTACCCCTTCGATGGCGAAACTTGAGAATGATAAAAATGACTAGCAGTGATACAAGCAGCACAGGCAACAGCACAGCGACTATGAGACTATGAGAAGATCTTGTTCCGCATTCACTGTCCGATGTTTTTGTTCCTGCTGTAATTTCCTGAAGTCCCAAAGACTGGCAACTGTCACACAAATAAATACATTAAAAGTCCAAATCTCAAATAAACTTTAGGGTTATTTTTAGTATCAATTCACAAATAATAACGAGCAACAACTCCTGTTCTGTTCATTTTTGCATTACCCGAGATTTACTCGACTGGAAAATTATGTAGGAATAAATGCAGGAAACTTACTCTGTGTGTTGTTTGCAGGATGTAGAAAAGGATTTATTTGAAAAGGTTTTGTCAGGGCAGTCTCCACATTCGGTATTAGTAGATGTTGTTCCTGTGTCAGTAAATATTGGATATATTAAGACATTTCAAATCTTCAAGTTTTCAGAAAGGCAGTGTGGGGGATCCCTGTGTCAGAGACACGGGGTAAATATTGGAAGTCCAGATGCGATAGCTGTGCAATCTGAAAGTTTTAGAAAAAACACCACTAGAACGGATAATAATCCGTAGTGAAAATAGAGGAAAATAACAGAACACAAATAACCTTGCGATAAGAACGAGGAACTCGATCTCCGAGCAAAAAACAAAGAAATAAGCTATACGCTTATCTAACTCCTGTTAGTGGAGCGAAACAAAAAGGAAAACACAGAGCTCAACAGAATCCCAAACAATTTGGGTAAGAGCACTCTGAGAAAAGAAAGGAAAACCAAAAGAAACGAGAGAGCCTCTGCTCTGAACTCAGAGCAAAAAAGAGACTTGCTTACTTTCGAAACTTCCTAACCCTTTCTTTTTTAAACTAGCTTTCTTACTCATCTCCTATACCTTTTTTACCGGCTCGAATGTTACGTGAAATAACATGGACGCAACGAGCGAGGCAGGAAGCGGAGTATAAATAGTCAACGGAAATGAATAACAGGTGAACTTACTAATGACCAGGCGAAAGCAAAACCCCGTCGCGGAACAAAGGAAAATCCGATAGATTACCGGTAACGACAAAAAAGAATAAAGAGGACGCGGAGATAAGAGAAGGAAGGCAAGATCCATGACAGCCAGACTGTGCGGTTAAGTGAGTAAATTTAGCGAAACAGATAAAGATATTAAAGGGATGGTTCACTTTCAGTTTTAGTGTATTCTCTCGATTGTCCCAGTCAACTTGCGTCTAGATCAGGGGTCCTCAATCTTATCCAGAAAGGGCCAGTGTGGGTGCAGGTTTTTGTTCCAACCAAGCAGTTACACACCTGATTCTACTAATCAACCACAAGAGACTTTGCTAAAGACCTTGATGAGTAGAATCAGGTGTGTTACTGCTTGGTTGGAACAAAAGCCTGCAGCCACACCGGCCCTTTCTGGATAAGATTGAGGACCCCTGGTCTAGATGAAGGATATTTTAGATATCTACACTAGTTGCCGACGATCTGCTAGTATTGTGATAAATATATCTACTTCCTCAGAATGACCCACAGCTTCACAATGGCTGGTGTAGGAGCATCAGCCAATCAAAAACATCCACTAAACCTTAAATATCGAGAGAACAAAAAACTCTAAAAGAAAACTGTCCCTTCAAGATATTAATGCAATCTAACCGTTGTGTATGATTAATTGTCCAGGCCTGCAGATTGTGTGTTTCTGTGCATCTTTGCAGCCCTTATTATCTGTCTCTGTGCAGTAGTGCTGATCCAAAGGCCCACACACAGCGTCAGAGGAGGCACTGCACTCCCTGTCTGTTTTTAAACCTAAACCTGTGGAGGAACACAGAATAAAGACCCATATTAACACATTATATGAGCAATTCAGCAACGACCCTGTTCATCATTCACCATCAATATTCTAAGTCAAAACAGAATGTTGAATTTTAATTCCTCTAAGAAGTTTATTGTATATTATTAAAACATTCAAGCAAGACATTGCTACCTCCATTTGCAACATTCAAGCAAGTTGCAAATGGCCATTGTATCATGAACACATTTGCTGAATGTGAATCTTTTCTCACCTGGGTCACACACTGTACAAAGCAAACATTTAAGGAGACCATTGGGCTGGTCAATGAATGTGTTTTTAATGCAAGGTACACATGAGGTGCTGCTGTCTTCTCTGCAGTGCTTATAAACACGTGTCCCTAATGGGGAAAAACAGTCACAAAAGAAAAGCTAAAAGCAAATGTTCCCATTAGAAATGACATTGATGATAATTAAATAAAGAGCACTTTCACTTTTTTAACCCCTGCACACCAATATCTACTGCACTAAATGTTGTACAGATAAAACAATAGATGGTGACTTACCAGGTGAGCACATTGGACAGCACTCTCCATGGATGTCATATTCTGCATTTCCACAGGAATAGGAGCGGCCACAGAACAGGAGCTGAAGCAAATGTAATAATACAAATAATGCGGTTATTTCTGGTTTCAATTGAATATCTACGATCTGAAACATTAGAATAAGTGATTGCTGGGGTTATGGTTGCACATTTAGAAATATGGGCATCTGTATGTGAAAAGAAATACCTCACATCAAATTTCCCATTCACCACAGTCTGTCACCACAGTCTTGTAATGAGACGTAAAATCTTAATTTTTTCAAGTGAAATTATCATACCCCACTGGGAAATTCTTGAAATGAGTCAAACTCTCACCACACTGTCAATCTTTTTGTTTTATTTAGCAAAAAAGTAACAGAAATAAGATTCCAAAGTCTAAAAGTAAAATTGAAATGCTTGTTAAGATTTGGTTTTTGCAGTGCAACTGCAGCCAAAATTCCCATAGGATGACAAGGTCAATGATATGTGACCTTCTCATTGTAATAGGAGAGTTTATTATATTGTTGGATATTTAAACATGGCATATATATGGAGTACAAATGAAAGAATTTGATTTAAATGCCAAACGGCAATAAAATAAACCCTATTACCATGAGAAGGTGAAATCTGTCATTGGCCTGGTGATCATACGTATTCGTGTTGATGTTGAGTACAAATGGCACAAACCTTTTAATTGAGTAACTTGCCAACATTTTTAGAAGTTAAACAGCCATTACATTTTCAATATTTGTGGATTTATTTTTAAAGCTCAGATACAAATGAGATGAATTTAAATGCATCATGAGTGTCCTTCAATAGTATGCAATTTAACTTACTTAAAGGAAAAGTATACAATTTCTATTTTAGTGTATTAGAAACATACTGATGTGTGGCATGACTTTATGGATATGCACTTGAAGCCTGAATGTTTGAATCTCAAGGCTGGGATACTCAAATCTGGCCCTTGATGCCAGTAGTAAGTTTGGCTGTGTCTGAATTTGACCCCCGTTCCCTGTCCCCTGTCCACTCAAACCCCTGTTTACTATGTGCCCTGTCCCCTCACTGCAAGCAGTGTGCGAAAGAAATCCCCTAAAACTCTTTCCAAACTAGTGAGGAAGTAGTTCATAATTTTCTTTTATTTTTTATTGAGAATATCAACCAGTTTACATATGACAATGGTTACAAAGTGTAGATTATGAATGAAGATAGAATTAACAAAAATATACGCTCTACATCTTGTACATTTTTTCCTCCAGGTTATTTACTGAAATTGTCAGATGAGTGCACGAGTGCATGAAACCCTTATTTCCAGGGTTTTGTTGACGGAATTCTGGAGAACACTCATCCACAGAAGTACTCCAGAATTCCGTCAACAAAACCCTGGAAATAAGGGTTTAATTCTGGTATTTTAAGTGCCCCCATTTGTGAGAAAAAGTTGCCAACTCAAAAGCATTTTGATGAAGTTGACTCAAATATGCGCCCTCAAAGGGGTTTAGGGGACGTATTCGGACACAGCCTTTGTTTTAGTTCTAACATTATAATCAGGGACTGACTTACATCTGAGATACAATGTGAGTAGAATCCCTGGTGAATCAGTGACATGAATAAATCAGGTAACTATCAGGTACAAAAGAAAATCCAACAGTGCTACTGGCCCTGAGGGCTAGATCTGGGAACAGCACTAAGCACTGCAGGGCACTGACCCAATAGAACCTACCAGAAAACCATGCTATCCTATCTATGCTAAATGTGATGGGCTAATCTGAAATTGCTTACCATCAATAAAGTGACTTTAAAATGCCACATATCTGATCTTCCTTTTCTTTCAAAGCAAACATATTTCTGTGTAGAAAAAATACAGTGTTAATTTAACTCCAGAGTTTATTTAGCACTTAATAATTTACTGTGTGCTTGATATATGTCCATGTATCCTCTTTCACAATATTATGGTCTCATTTCTTCCCGATGTAGAAGTCCTGATTTCCATGATTCGACCTAGGAAGAATAACACATCACATCAAATCATCCCCATTTTTATTTACTTTCTGTATTCCCTCTGCAGTCCTTTACGGGAGATGTTACAACAGACATAAAAAGGTCATTCATAGTTAGAATTTTCTTTAAAAGAGTAACCATTTTAGAGCCAAGAAGAGGTGGAAAATACTGTAAGGACAGGTGGAAAAGAGGGACCCAGTAGCAGGCAGGGAGTACCAAAAAAACGAAGTTTAATGAAGGCAACGGTGCAAAAAACTGAGTTCAAAGAGTGGTCAAAAAACAGGCAGAGGTCGGAACCGGGAAGGCACAGCAGAGGTAAAAAAACAAAAACCGGTGTCAGATTGACGGTCGAGGGAGTTGGTCAGAGGGAGGCGAAATAAGGAATGCTGTAAATATTGAAAGTAGGAAAGATGAGCGGAAAGAAAGTAATGGAGAATACTTGGCAAGCGGTTCAGATGACGAACATGGGAATGGAACTAGAATGGAATGCTCCACGGCCAGAAATAAAAAAGCAAAGAAGAAAACTATGGAATCAAGTAGAAGTGAATCGGACAGAGAGGAAATGAAAAAAGTGAAAAAGGAAGAAGAAGTAAAGGAATGGAAAGCGATGATGATATTTAATGAGCAACATGAATGAAACAAACTTAATCCAATTAATCTTACGAAGGCAATCAGAAAGGAAATAGGAGAAATAAAATATGCCAGATTTGTGAGTAAAGGAAAGTTGTTGCTTGTTGTAGGTAATCAAACTCAACATGAGAAAATATTGCTAATTAAATCGCTAAACGAGGTTAGCGTCAAATGTTACGACCCTGGTAGTAATGAGAGGAGCAGAGGGGTTATTAGTGGTGTACCCACATCAATAAGTGTAGACGAAATAAAGAGAGAGATAAGAGGGGGAGAAATAACAGAGATTAAAAGATTAGTAAAGAAGAAACTAGGACAAATGACAGAAACCATGTCTATTCTAATTCACTTTGAGGGAACTATGCCACAGAAAGTCATGATAGGTTTTATAAATTATACTGTACGTGAGTACATTCCACCACCATTATGATGTTATAAATGTCAGAGAATCGGACATGTTGCAAGCCGGTGTAAAGGGAAACTAACATGTGCCAAATGTGCAGGAGAGTATGGGGCTTGTGCAGCGGGTACAAAAGGAAGGAGGGAGTATTGATTAAACTCAACATTTTGGGAGTTGGAGGAAGAACATATAATTGGATTAAAGACTTTCTATTTGGTAGGTCCATACAGGTAGGAATTGGGAATAATTTATCAGTTAAAAATATGTAGTAGATACTGGTACTCCCCAGGGAAGTATAATTAGTAAACTTCTATTTACAGTTATGATAAATGATATATATGATCAGGTAAATCAAAATATAGGTAAGTCATTATTTGCAGATGATGGGGCTCTTTGGAAAAGAGGAAGGAATATACAGTAATCAACTATACAGTACAAAAGGTACAAGAGGCCATTTTTGTAGTAGAAGCATGGTCATTAAAATGGGGGTTTAAGTTTTCTGTAGAGAAAACTCAAACAATGTTCTTCACTCAGAAAAGAGTAGGTGAGGATATCCATTTGCAATTATATGGAAAAAAATTAGAGAGGGTAGAGATATTTAAATTTCTTGGAGTATGGTTTGATACCAAAGCAACATGGAAATACCATATTGATAAAATTGAAACCAAGTGTAAAAAAGTGTTGAATGTTATGAGGTTCTTGACAGGTATAATATGGGGAGCAGATAGATTTCCCCTGAAAACCTTATATGTGACTTTGGTCAGATCAGTTTTAGACTATGGAAGTGTAGTATTTGGCTCGGCAGCTGAAACCACTTTGAAAAGACTAGAGCTCTCAAATCAACATCAATTATTGCGTTGCAAGTGGAAGTAGGGGAGATGCCACTACAATTAAGAAGACAACATTTAATGGCTAATTACTGGACTAATCTGCAGGGACAAAACTAATGTTATCCTACAAAGAAAATTATGAAACTATGTTCAGAAATGGGGAAAGGAAAAAAGGAGTGTTTTATGAGGGTAGGTGGTGAGATAGCTAAATTAAAAAACGCAAATTAAAATTTAGCCCTACTTTGCCATTGCCAGCAGTACCGCCTTGGATTCTACCTCAACCAATGGTAGATTTGAGCATATTGGTGAAAACACATTCAAATAAAAAAGTAACAAATAGTGCTAGTTTGGTAGAAAATCTTATAAAAAGTAAATATAGTATATATATTCCTATATATACTGATGGATCAAAAGACCCTATTACAGATAGGACAGGGTGTGCGTTCTATATCCCTGAATTAAAGATAAAGGTGAGTAAAATAATCTCAGATCATGTATCGGTATATTCGGCAGAAATTATGGCAATTCTTCTTGCATTGCAATGGATAGAGGAAGTGCAGCCAGTACTACAGGTCATTTGCTCAGACTCAAGTGCATCACTGATTAGTCTAAAATCCTTTTCATCCAGTTGTAGACAGGACATTTTATACGAAATGTTGCAAACATTGTTTAGAATAAACAAACTTGCTATTGAGGTTCTGTTTTTGTGGATCCCAGCTCATGTGGGGGTTGAGGGAAATGAGAGGGTTGACATGTTTGCTAAGGGAACTTTAAAACGGGAGGAAATAGACTTAGAAATACCTATTAGTAAAGCAGAGGCAAAATCATACATCTGGCATCAAATAAAGAAACAGTGGCAGGAGAGATGGGATAGAGATACGAAAGGTAGACATTTATTTATATCAAATTCAAAAGATGGTTGGAGTTAGCAGACCATTAGGACGAAACAGGAAAGAAGAGTGCATCATAAGTAGATTAAGACTAGGACATACAAAATTTAATTCATCATTACAGCTCATTAAAAAACACACAACTGGACAATGTGACACCTGTCATGAGAGAGAACATGTGGAACATGTACTTTGCAACTGCAAGCAATATACACAGGAGAGGAACATATTATCTGAAGAATTAAAAAAAGAAGAAATCAGTAATATGGACCTTAAATCAGTTTTCAATAATCCATCTGGGAGCATAATAACTCAACATTTATTCTCATTCCAACAAATAACTGGACTGATTAACATAATATAAAGTATTGTAATACCTTCAGTAGGTGGCGGTAATACTCCATAAATGGAAGTGATCCGCCATTAAAACCAAAGAAGAAGAAGAAGAAGAAGAAGTTAGTAAATTCGTTGTTTAGTATTATGGACATGTTAGTAGGTTAGTACTAAGTCTAATCTAACAGTAAGTACGATTCATATGTTAGTAATATATTTCAATATTAATTCAGTCGGAAGGAAGAAAACAAGATACGAAATACAGAGGAAACCCAAATGTACCCAAATCACCCGAATAGTGCAATGACAAAGACAGGGAGTGGAATCTCGGGAACACGAAACAAAGACAGAAAGATGAGACTCGGACAACCCACGAACAGAGGGGAATGCAATGATAATATGGAAAATAAATACATGAATGAAAATGAAAATACAAAACAGACAGAACTCAGAACATAACAAATACAGGTTGACCCAATAATGAATAATAATACCTTGCGCTTACAGGTGCAGCTCAAAACATTTGAATATCGTGAAAAAGTTCAATATTTTTTGTCACTCATTTAAGAAAGTGAAACTCATATATTATATAGATTCATTACACATAGAGTGAAATATTTCAAGCCTTTATTTCTTGTAATTTTGATGATTATGGCTTACAGCTAATGAAACCCAAAATTCAGTGTCTCAGAAAATTTGAATATTTTGCTTTAACATATTTAATATTTGGTCGCATATCCTTTGCATGCTGTTACTTCCTGAAGTCTGTGACCAACTCCCACAGATAACAAAGTGAAAGAATGAATCCACCTGTGCTTCTTCCAACAATGAAAACAAACTATTTCATAGCCTAATGAACAACAGAATTCACCTGACTAATAAGATAGTCTTGCAAACCGACAGTAGCCTAAACAACATTCGTCCGAAAGACAGACTATATAGGCTACGTCAACAGAGCAGAGCGTTCTGCGTGTTGAACACAAAGCAGATTTCACTCGTGTTAAAATAACTGCCACAATATTGTACTACTAGCTATTCCTGTCATTTTCTCGTAAGCAGACAGACATAATTTAAGCCTTACTTGACTCTGTGTGAGCACGCCGAGAACCAATTTGTCCCTGGAATCTGTGTTCGACTTGAATGTTGTTTACAGTCCAAAGTTTGCTGCGAGCGGTTTTCTTTCGGTTTCGCCGTATTGTGTTGTGTGTTAAGAAGCTGTATGTTGTGTGTTACCCCCTATCCCCACCAGACGCGCACGCGCACAGACGCTTATTGCGCGTGCAGATTTGAGCAGAACGTTGCCCACCAGACGCGCAAGAGCACAGACGCTTTTTGCTTTTTCGGAGCGCATTCCGTGAACGACAGAGACGCGATGTACAAACAAACAATCTACATTCCGGATTTGTGAGCTTCGCTAAATAATGGTTAAGTAAATACTGCTATTACATATGTCTTACTGCTTAAAAGCTAAATTTAGCTATGTAAAGCTAAATGTAGCAAACAAGACAATGCCTCCTTTATAAAGTTCGCTTTTATTTACAGTAATACCTTGACATACGAGTTTAATTCGTTCCGTGTCCGAGCTCGTAACTCGGTTTACTCGTATATCAAATCAATTTTCCCCATTGAAATTAATTGAAATACCATTAATCCGTTCCAGCCCCCCAAAAAACACCCTAATTTCTTTGTTACGTAGTTATAAAAATGAGAAATGTATTTATAAATTATAAATAATTAATACAAAACATAATACAAAGATAATAAAATAGAATATAAAGAAATAAACTGGTTCTAAACTTAATTGCTACATTATTATTCTTCACTTACACTTAATCTTCATCAGTGACGTTTGCATCTTTTTCATTGATTTTTGGCTTTTTCGTCACGCTTTTCTGACTCTGATCTGCAGGGCGTTTCGATAAAAACCTATCCATGGTGGTTTGTTTCTTCCTTCCCTTCAGAATTTTTCGGAAATGCGTTAGGCAAGTATCATTACACAACGCCAACGCACGACCAGTTGCCACTTTTTCTGGATGTTTCTTTTCTATAAATTCTGAAACTTTCTCCGCTTGCTCGGCTCGTAACTCGGGTCTAGGCTCGTAAGGCGAAGCAAGAAATTGTCCGAGCAACGGCTCGTAACTCGGAATACTCGTAAGTTAGTGCACTCGTATGTCAAGGTTTTACTGTATTTGGGACAGTAATCAACACGTTCTAAACATTTAATTATATCAGAATTAGCAGCTATTCTGTAGTACCTTAAATCGATACAGTGATATCAGTACAATAAAAACAGAATAGAATATAGAATAGAATAACGTTTATTTCCCGTTCGGGAAGTAAGCATAGTCTTAATTAATTGAACAAATATGTATCCTATAATAAAGAAAAAGCATTATAAAAACGGTAATAACTGGTTATATGTAAAATGTATGACTTGATATAACTAATCCCTTTTTTATTAGAGCCTATATTAAAATATATGTATTACAATAATGAATAACAATAGTAAAACTATTAGTAGGTTGAAAAACATTAATATGTGGTCATATGATGCAGATATTGTGCATATACAATGTATTTCTATGAGATTGCGCATGCGAACGCCCAGAAAATTCCGCCCCGAGCGCAAAAATCCGCTCCACGTCCGCGAGCCGTCCGCCCGCCAGCCGTGCGCGCGCGGCCGGTGAGGACCACGGCAATTCGTTAACATAGGAGCGGAAGTGAAGCGCACCTGTGCGCGTGTGCGTGCGCGTGCGCTTGCGCGTCTGGTGGGGATGGGGCGTTACGCGCAAGAGCAAGCGCACGCACACGCGCACTGGTGCGCTTCACTTCCGCTCCCATGAAGGATCTAGCAAATAATCAATTGGGTTGAGCAGGTTAAAGTCTGAGATATTAAACTAGCTGGTAAGTAGAAAGTCAATGAAGATATGTATGCAACATATGTATGCAGAGGGGCAGGGGGAAACGTCTGGGATTGCAGTGGTTGTGTCAAGGCGTGGGCTACCAGGGAAGGGACAGGGCAGGAGCGGTTCGCGAACTAGTTGGTTTGCCTTGCCGAATTAAAAAATTATCCGTTTCATGACAAAGCCTAGGGTATACAACTGTATATTGTGGGAATAATCTATACTGTAATTAGATAACGCATTAACCTTTTCCGAAATATCCGGATAAGCTGTTACTTAGCAACGCTGACAACAAATAATCGTCTGTTCAGCGCTCTGCCTTCAGTTAAAACCATCTGGTTGTTTGGTTCACTTTGACGGATATATTCACCCTGTTCATGTAACTAAATGTCAATTAGCTACAATGTTTCTGCCAAATGCTCTTATGAGTAACTTCAAAATTCCTTATACAGGTAGGTGTGTAGCCTTTATGAAAATTAAATCTAAAAATGTAGGATAGCTATAATTGCGAGATCAGAGTGAATCGTTGGCTAAATAATTTCAGCCGAAACAGACATATTGCCAGTGCATTTATAATTAATTGTAGCTACTTTATTTTTTTGTTTGCTGTGACGCGTTATAGGATGTTGGTGATGCATTTAGTTTGCATTTATGGCATATGTTTTAGCCTACATAATTAGCCTCGTAGGCGACAGAGGATATGGTCTCGTGTTATTCATTTTAATATTGCTGAATTAGACGTATTCGTTTAGTTGGTCATTGTTGTTAGATGGATTAAAAAATGCAACTCAACCCTGAGAATGAACAAGAAAGGCAATCCATAAAGCAGTTCTGTAATGTTCCAGTAATTATCAGTGCAAGTATATTATTGCATACATATTTTGATATGTTTTTAATGTATTTTATGATACTAGTGCACTGCCTGTGCCCGTTTTGCTTGGTTCTCGGTTTTGATGCTTGCAGCTTTCTCGAGAACCGCGCATCCAATGAACGCACAGTGCCCATCCCCGTTCGGAACGGGCCTATTTTCCAGTTTTCGCAAGCTTGAAAAGTTATAGCGATTGTTGTCTTAGCAACAAACCCTCTGCAGCTGATAATGTTCCAATGCACTCTAGCAGGCTCTGCAGCTGATGATGTCACAGTACCCTAGCTCCTACAGTTTTTAGACTTCTTACCATAGACGGTAGCCTATACAAATTGCTTATTTTCTGGAGAACCGCTCATCCAATCAACTTCACAGTCGGCACTGCACTTCATGGGTCATGAGCAATACACCTAGCGAATTTCAACTACATACAGTGCCCGGTTGTCGAGAAAAGCGAAATACAGACAGACAGGATTTCTTCCTTTATAGTTAGATTTCCTATGTACTGTGTCAGTGAATAATACCCATGAATGCCGCTGGTGCAGAACATCACTATGGATTATGAAAGTGTTCCTGATGCAGCTGTATTCACTGCTCTGGTGGTTTCTACACGCAGGATAACTTTTCCCAGTGGGAATGATGACAGGAGTGTATGGGCAGACTCCATTGGGAAGGCCAAAGACAGCCCCCTGGAGTGGTGTGAAAACTGAAAGCTTGCGGCCACTGCTACAGAGACCATGCTGGACCCCTCCAAACTCGCACATCAAGGTGACCAAAGTTATGTGAACACCATTTTAGCTGGCATGCAGTAAACAGTACAACATGTTGAATAAAACTTAACAAATTTTTAGTATTATTTATTTATTTGTGTGGTGGCAGTGTGTTGTATAACAGTTAAGGAATTGGGCTTGTAACTTAAAGGTTGCAGGTTCGAACCCCAAGTAGGACACTGCCGTTTGTACCCTTCAGCAAGGTACTTAACTTAAAGCCTAAGTATGTAGCTGTATATGGATGCAAATGTAAAACTAAAAAAAATACAAAAGTTGTGTAAGTCGCTCTCGATAAGAGCATCTACTAAATGCCAGTAATGTAAATGTTCTTCCACATTGTAGCAAGGCTCTGTGTCCTCAATGATGAAAATGGATCCACGGGGCTGTGAAAATGACCAGAATCACTTGCATTCTGCAGATAATCAGTGTCCAAAGAGTCAAAACACCTCAACCAACCGTTTGAAAACCAGGAAGTCTGCACCCTTTACAGGATGTAAGTTTACCTACATATAGCTGATCTACAGATATCACCTGTAATCCAATCTTCTGTGTCATTGGTTCCATGGCACACTCAGAGGATGATCTCATGAACCTAATATGATGCACTAAAAAGTCAAGGTGACTTGGAGATAATTGGATTAATGCAAAAATTATGCGCTGTTTTTGATTAGATAAATATTTTCTGTTTTAGTTTTTTTTTTAACACCCAGAGAAAGACAAAGCCGAAACCTGTGTTTGTAGGAAATGTAATTACTTCAACAATACATTTTTATGTCCCTGAAATTAACCAAAGTGTAAAATCAAACCTCCCTCGTAAATATGTGCGATCAAATAATCATAATCAACTAAATAACAAATAAATGATGAAGCAGATACAGATTATGGTTAACCGTGTCTTTGACAACACTGTATTCAGAACAGTATCAAGGGCGGTCTGATTCTTATTATCAATCTATCCACTAGTTACATTTTAAATGTCATGTGTGTTACATAAGGAATTGACTAACGTTGCATTTAAGCCTGCAGGTGTTTGCTTCCTCAAAGGGAAACTGTAAGCTTTTCCTGCTTGGATGAGGACGTAGTCAGAGGTACTGGAGTGAAAAAACCCAGTTCTGCCCATCATGCTGCAGCCAATGGGACCGGAGGCGGGTTGCCATGGTACCTGACTGTAATACACGAGAAGGTGAGGGAGAACAACTGTGTGGCTGAATCCTGGTATTGGTGATTTTTGAAAGTGCTTAATATTATTTCCCCATGTCATGAAGATGTAAACAAAAACAAAATACTGTGCCATACTAGGTAAGACCACTGAACCACGTACTGGAATTCATACTGTTACATATAGAGTATATGTAATGTGCCAATTAAATAACTTTTTCGACTATACAGAGAAAAAATAAGAAAAGCTTTAACCATCCATTTCCTAGTGCTATGGCCAATTAAATTATATGTTAATGAATACTTCCATAGTCAATTAGTGGATTTAATGTATTGACATTGTAGTTGAGTGCAATTAAGTAATTTTTATGATTTAATTTAAGATGAATTCAGTGCAAGATAAATCATTGTGTGTGTTTACTTTGTATTGTAATTTGTACCAAATGTTTTCTTTTTTACGGTAAGGAAATACTGATATCCACATATATATTCTGAAATTCAGCTATTAGTGACTAGCCAGTGAATGTTTGTATATGGAAACAAGCACCCTCACCAGTTAGATAAGGTTAAAACTGACATGTTGCTGTGGAAACAGTTTATGCATGTTTGCTAACTCTACAATCTCTTTCCTACCAGGAGCAGTGTTTGTTAACGCTCAACAAGGAGGTGGCTCGCCTGTCAGACTTTGAGTGGCAGTGCTCCAGGAAAGATCACGAGCTATCAGTGCTGAAGGGGAAACTGACGGAAGTCACAGATCAGCTTTGTCTTCCACATAATGATGAGGTGGTCAAAGCACAGGTAAGCCTGCTTTGTGACTCCATATTAAGATAGGTCAACTTTCCAGAGTATTGTACTAGCATGAGTTTAGCTGCGTATTGTCTTTCATTCTTTTAAGAATTCACAATAGGGGAGAAGTTATTAGTCAAGCCCATATCTTGGTGCTGAAGCAGTTTTTACAGGATAGAGTTTCAGTATAGATTTCCAACATTCATTTAGAACTGGCCCTTTTGTTAGAATTGTGATTCGTTTTTAAATGGACTTTTTCCATTTTTCCATGGTTCCACTTATAAATCATATTGACTTTCACTCTCAGTCTGATTCCATTTTTTGTCCTGTAAAACACAAAATGTCCATCAGAGTTCCCTACAAGTCAGTTGCAAGGATATTATAGTTAACTGAAACTAAAAAAACGAAAAAACATTCTAGTTAACTGAAATAAAAATTCAAAATAAAATTACTTTAAAAACAAAAACAAAACTAAAAGTGTAATGTTGTGTTGCAAAACTAACTGAAATAAAATAAAAATGACCATGAATTATTTTTAGTTTTAGTTTCTGATCTTGTTTTATTTCCACTATCTGATTCAGTTTATGATGCTATTCTAGCTATTCACCATTTATCTGTAATCTGGATTGCATATAGTGTCATTTGAAACATTCAATACCAATATTTATTTTCTCTCCCCCAACCCAATTATTGACTGTTATTAACTGAAATTAAAACTAAAACTGGAATTGATTGGAAAAAAGAAAACTAAAAACACACTCTGAAAACAAACTAAAACTAAACGAAATTAGAAAGTGAACTGAAAACGAATAAAAAATGTTTTATTAGATTAAAGAGTAAGTACACCCACTGTCTCAGCCTGTCTCCGCCCACCACACAATATTGAAAAATACTTTGTGGGGTGAGCGAGAGAGACGGGTGGCGGCGGAGGAGCTGTGTCCATCGTCATTTGCATAAATGAACGTACATTGTAGAAATTATTTTGTATAACTCGGATCAAACTAGACGTTGCACATCTAGAATCAGCAACTGCATGGCCTATTTCTCACAATATTTTCAGAAACATATTTTAGTGGATTATTTAGGTGGAATAAGAAAGTTGAACAGGACACCACGTTGTTCCGGTTTAAAAACGTGGAGCCGAAACAAAAGTAACGTAGTGGGTCTAACCAATCAGGTGCCGGCTGTTTCCGTTGTGGGCGAAAACAATTATCCATATGACATAGAGGTATCTCCAAAGAGGTACTCTGACATCACGATTGGGGCGGGGGCAGTGTGGGGAGCAGAAAGGAAATTTCAACCGTTAGGGGCAGCACAAAGATGCTTTTCTACCAGTTTCCCATGATATACAATATTATTTCAGAATTGTTGAAATAACAGAATGCATGAATAAGTTTCATTATTAGGTAGGCATGCAAACACGTTTACAGCAGGGAAAAAAGTGATCTAGGGTGTACTTACTCTTTAAAAAATTTAAACTATAATAACCTTGGTCTGGTGTGCTTTGTTTGTAAACCTTGTGTAATGTAAATGACGTGGGAATCACAGAGCCAGTCGCTATTTAACCTCCAGCCAGACAACCGTCTGTGCTAACTTGTCATCTGTGCTAACGTGCTACTTGCCGTCTGTGCTAACGTGCTACTTGCCGTCTTTGTGTTGTGGTCACTGGTAGTCAGAGCTGATCCTGCGCTTGAGTAAGGAGGTCCAGCGCCTGCATAGGGTGGAGGAGGAGGCTCTGGAGGAGAGCCAGTTAATCACAGAGCTAAGGGAGGAGATCCAGAGGATGGAACAGCCCAGCCCACAGTGTGCTCCTGGGGTCTCCGCACGGCAGGACACACAGCCCATTCACTTTGAGATGGAACAAGAAGCACCTCAGAACACGGTATAAATTATTATTATATATTTTTTTAAGTAGAAGCCGCAGGTCTTACACTCACGTTCTGCATTCAAAAGCTTTTGGTGAGGCATTGATTTTAAAAGACAATGTCACATTTGAAGACAAGGAAGGGTGACTGAAAAAGGTTTAGTTCTAAATCAAGTACAGTTTAGATATGTACCTTGTATGGCAAAAAACGGAATACATTCCATAATGAAAGTTTTAATGGGGGCCATTTTGTCTTTTTCGTGTAGTGTCCTGATGCAGAGCCAGAGACCTTTGGGGACATGGTGTCACTGGCGGAGCACAGAAAAGAGCTAGACGATTGGGAGATGACAAAAATGACCCTGATGCAAGCGTTGGAGGACACTAAAAATAACCACATGATCGCCACTGGTACATATAGCATGGGTCACAACAAAAAAAAGCAGGATCCACTCTCTACTTTGCTTTTTTAGATCCTGTCATATTCCACTGCTGAAATATTTAGTTTCTCCTCTCCAGGTACAGTCTGTTCTCTGAGGCGAACGCTGTCGGTCAGAGACGGCGAGCTGGCCACAGCCAGGGCCCAGGTGAAGGAGCTAAAAGAAGAGCTGAGAGACAGGATGGCACAGCTACAGGCCATGTCCAGAAAGGTACAGACCGACGACCATGAGGCTGAGGTCATATTTAAATCAGTACTACAGCATTGGGCGAGGTTTCCATGCCAGTTACCAGGTAGTGCGTCTTTATTTACAGGAATGGACTCCTTACTCTACTCTCACTCTCATTTCAGTTTTCTTGTCTACGGGAGGGAAAAGCCAACGAGGAACTCATTGCAGCTCTGGAAACCGAAAACTATGCTCTGCGGCAAGTACGGGCTACATATTCTGTATTTAGACAGTTTTATTGTACAAAAAACTTTTTTCTTAAAAACTAATTCTTACAATGGACATTACTGTATTCCCATTGCTTCCGTAGTTCCAACACAATATTATTTTATCACATTATTTTTTTTATCTGTATAGCGCTGAGCTGCTGTCATGGCTGACACTCCAAAGCACCCAGAAACCATGCTGTCATATTATTGTTGACTGATAATAATATGAGTGTAACCATGGTTACTGAAATGTCTCTCTGCACTCCCTGAGGGGTTGGAGGTCATGGTGGAGATTAGTTTGCTGCGATTAATTCGCTTCTTTTTTTTTTTGCACATGCACCCCTTCAAAGCTCTCACCTTGAGACCAGTGAGTTATCCTCAACCAATCAGTAGTACAGTAGAACTAGCACCCATTGGAGGAGATGCCTTTCTCTCACTGACAACAATTGATCGCCTGTGGCACCTGCTACAATGTTGGGAGGAACAAATGCAGAACAGACGAGTGGTAACCTAAGTAACCGTAGATGACTTAAACCTTCCTCATTCCTGGCAGGACAAAGCAAATTGTGTATTGTCACAAATCAAGATGGACTCCCACTCATAGTCTACTAATTATATAACTGTGATGTGCACAGCTATAGGGCCCAGCAAGCACCTTTTAATGACTGAACTACTCGGGAGCTTGTTCATTTTGTATTCTGATAAAATGTGAGTTCATGGCCTATTTTTCTCATTGCTTTCCTTGAAAGTTTTCCCAGAGATCTGAAAGTATGTTGTTCCTGTGGCCATTTTAATCTGAAGCTTCCAGTCCTGAATAAAAAGCTGTCTGTTTCTCCACGCTTCCAAACTGAAGTGTCTCTTTGTGTTTTTGTCAAGTTTCTTCCCACTTAAGTTACCCAATGATGTTTGCAGGAATGAGACAATGTCAGTAACATTGCCATGGTAACTCCTTGTCTCTGATTGGGTAGTTGACAGCAGAGCTGAAGGAGGAGGTGTCACAGAAGGGCCAGGCAGCGGCCCGGGTCTCCGGTGAGCTGCAGCAGCTGCAGCAGGATCTGCTGAAGGGAAGGGCTGCTCAAGCGAAGCTGGAGAGGCAAGGCCAGGACAACCAGGACATTATAACCTCTCTTCAGCTGCAGCACAACAGAACCAAAGTGTCCCTGGAGCAAGTGCAGACCAGGGTACGCGTCACAGGCTTCCTCTTCACTGCATAGAATTGAAAAACAACAGTCAAGTGATGCGAAAGTCAAGTGATGCGAAAGTCAAGTGATCTCCCGGGAGAACGCTCCCTTCCCTATTTTTACAGCTGTTGGTTGACTGTTGTACTCTTGTATAGTTCCTTCTATATCAGATGATGTCTTGGAAAGGTCAGCCTCACAGAAGTGAATCAAAGTTAATGTATACAATGAATGCCTTAACCAACTCACTCACATGAATCAACTTCCCCAAGGCATAAGTCATTCACTTTGTCACAGTAATGTGTGTCAGAGATGCCATATTAATTTACTCTCTCTTGATATTTCCAGGGTTAAATTATACTGAAGCTTTTATTTTAAAGCATTTTGTTCTTTTACTCTGCTAGTTTGAAAGGCTGCGAGTAAAGATCGTTCAGGCTGCCTATTCTGCTCCTGGCGCTAAAGCCCCACAGACTGAGATCAGTGACGCTGCCCTTCTTCACACCATGCAGGTAGAGCACTGCCCATTTAGACGTACATCCCATCACTCTCGCTTTACGTGGAGTTAATTTACACGCTTATCATCCTACCCGCCAAAAGCGCAATGATGAAGTGTTATTTGTGACTGAGGTTTTCAAAGGTCGCATATCATGTTTTTTTTTTCTCAGAAAATAATCGATGACCGGACAACATTCCACCAAAGACTCCAGCAGAAAGGAGAGAAGATGGCTCCCCTCACAACAGCGGAGACGCAGAGTTTAAAAACTACTTCTGCCTCAGTGAAGAACTGAAACCTGATAGAGAAGCAAAATGCAGCCACATGATTTCACTATGTATACAGCGGCCGTGTAGAGTCATCCAGTATTTCTTACAATGTTGTACCTCAGCAGTTTTATAAACATGTTGTTTTTGCTTGAAATGACTTAAGAATTGGATATGGACTCAGTCAAGCTCAAATGTTTCTTTTAGTCATGTGGCCAAAGGTAATGATTCATTAGGTAGGCTGAGTAATTCATTATTATAGAATAGACCGCATTCAAATATCAATGAAATTAGATTATTTCCAGAAAGATAGGCTGTAAATTGTATTAATGAATTCAACTGATTTCTGAAATGTGTTTCAGAACATTCTATGTCCATTTTATTTATGTTAAACTTCTTAACATGGAATTTTAGGGACTGCTGCTCATATTGACTAAATGCAATAAGAATGGCAATACATGGAGTGACACCCTCCCCAAACCGGACACGAGCGAGCATCTGCATCAGCCTGGGTTGCGTCAGAAAAATTGTATACCTACACTAGACACGTTCAGTAATCGCGCAATGAATACAAAAGAACCAATCATTAAAATCGGGGGCGGGTCTTTTTCCCCCCAGTCAATTGGCGTGAGAATACTGCTTGTATTTTCTACATGATGAAGAAGACGAGGACCACCGGTTACCCAGATACACCAGCAAAATCATCAAAGCGTAAACTCATTCAAACAGTCAAATGTTACAATTGACCATAACCCTTAATTGACTTGATTAACGATCCTGCATCATTAATGGGGATAAGTGGAACATGATTAGTCAATATTCATAACAAAATCTAATCTTGCAGTTACTTTCTGTATTGGTTATATTGTGTTATACCTAGGCTATTAAAATGTATAGCAATAAAGCCACAGCATTGAATTAAAAAACCCTGCCGAATGGTAGAATGGCTACAGAATACCACACTGATAAAATAAAGGATTGTCTGTTGCCAGGTTATACAGCCAGTTCAATAAAATCACACTAACTTGCCACAGCAAAGTTCAATCTGTTCAGGACAATATAAAACAAAAATGTCTCTGAAATGTCCAAATCCAAAGCTATCCATTTATTAACTAGTTTGCCTCAACATTATATACTTCAGTACTTGGTACCCAAAATGTCATAACAGAATAAAAAAAGCATCTTTAAGCAGCGTTCCTTGTCCGATTAATTTAATTTCATGCCAACTTATAACGTTAAGACACGCTTGTATTACTAATTTATACAAACGGGTATTCCACAAAGCAGGATAATCAAGTTAAATCTAAAACAATACTCACAACCTTTATTCAATTTCAGCAGCTAACAATATGTATGACTAAATCACACACTTAAACCAGATTCTACCGCATTCTCATCGACTGAAATCTCACTAATGTGATGATACAGGCTTATAGTTCTCATAGTTATCTGGCTAACTTGGCAATCCTGCTTTGTGGAATACCCCCCAGGTCTGATTCAGAATCAAGTACTAGGAGTTCTGTTTCCTTTGGAGAGAAAAGCCATTGAAAACATACTGATTTAAACAGAATATTTTATGTGTGTAAAATATTGAGAGTAATGGGAAATGTTTAATAACCCAGGTTTTTAATACATAATAGTTAATAGGAAGGGAGCACGGACTTCAGAAAATGTAGCGAGGTGCTGACTCACGGTGCAATCATAAAAAGGTAGGTTTCTACCCACAGCGTCTTCCTCAAGAAGACACTGTCGAAATTTTGGTTTTTGTAATAAATTACTTGTGAGCATTATACAGTGTGTGACTATCTTCGCGTTTTATCCCAAAAAAATGTATTGTTTTACACGACATCAATATTATGAAAAATAAAACAACATTCTACTCATTTCTTATGAAGTTATCAATTCATACTCATACAGCTCATACATTTCTGCGATTACTTAGCTACACACATGCATGTATGAGGTCCACCATGTGATGGCTTGAAATGCACATGACACACCACAAAATCACATTTAGCTTAGGCGTGCAGTCATCATGGAAGATCTTAGGCATGTTGTTTTGACATTAAGAAAAATGTCCCCAGGTCATCAAAGGACCCCTAAAAAATAACACCTGGAGAATGTTAATTTTCATCATCCTAATAATGTTGTGGTCCATTTAGAGGACATCCACAGGATGCCATTTTATGGTCGGATGACATCCTCTAAATGGACGTTCCTTTGACGTTCTTAATAGTCATTCGAAGTCATAATAACTTTGTGGTCCATTTATAAGATGTGCACAAAACGTCCTGAAAACGTTGTTTTGACGTTAAGAAAAATGTCTCCAGGACATCAAAGGACCGCTACAAAATAACTTGTGGTCCATTTAGAGGACGTTCTCAGGACATCATTTTGTAAGCTCGGTAGCTCGTCTTTTCATAAACATGCACAACGAAAGTGTTATCTGATTGAACTTCCCACTTGTAGTTGAGCAGTGATTAGTTATTAGTAAAGATTTTAGATACCCGACTAGCCCCTTTTTTTAAACTATATTGTCATGGGTAGTGGCTGTCTCTTTTTGTTTCTACTATTGTTTTCCGTTTGGCGTCGTCTGAAGCTCTATCGGATTTTTTCTTCCTCCGTTCCGGTGTTTGGATCTCTCCAGGTCATTATCTCCTACACCTGTGTTTGGTTTCCGTCCGCTATAAATAGAGCTTGACTTCCGCTTTCCGGTGCTTCTAGATTGACGTTGCAGTAGGACTAGAAAGCCGGTATAGGGTTTTATAAAAAGAAAGAAAACAAAGAGAGCTGTAGTTTCAGGCTTGCTATTTTGTTCGTTTCTTTTCAGTTCTCGACCTCTGATACACGCAGATCAATTAGTGCGTGAGGCCATTTCTTTTGTTGTTAGTTTCTCTATTTTCTAAACCTAAACCTGACATATATTCAACAAGAGATACATTCATAGACACAGAACACAGCCAGGGGTGCATATATTAAACTAAACAAAATAATAATTTATAAAAAGACAGTCAACAGTTTTGATTGCCTTCTTGTTTTTAGAAAATTATATTGTTTTCATATAAAGTTAATTTACCTTTAGAAAAATTCTGTTTATGAATATGATATTTTGCCAAAAGTAAAATAAGGTTAAACATTACATTACATTACAGTTATTTAGCAGACGCTTTTATCCAAAGCGACATACAGTAAGTGCATATAGAAAAGTCATCGAAGTAACTACAGAACAGATAAGAAAGCACATTCTTCCCATACAGTAGCAGCTATCCCTAGTAACGAACACAATGCAGTTCACAGTGAACTTGGTAAATCAGCTCTACTACAATTCTATTCTAAATAGTATAAACTTGAATACACAGTTCAACAAGAAGACATGCCATGAGGTCCTAGATAAGTATTAGTCCAGGTGAAGCCTGAAAAGGTGTGTTTTCAGGCCACGACGGAAAGCAGGCAGGGTTGGTATTGAGCGTAGGGGAATGGGAAGTTCGTTCCACCACTGGGGAGCTAGGGTGGAAAAGCTCCGCAGTCGGGAGGAGCAAGCGCCATTGACACGGAGGGGGGGAAGTGCGAGGCGCCCTGCTGTAGATGAGCAAAGTGGTTGAGCAGGAACATAGGTCTGGATCAGGTCCTGCAGGTAGACGGGGCCTGTCTTATTAGCTGCAGTGTGGGCCAGGGTCAGAACTTTGAACCTGATCCTAGCTGCAACTGGCAGCCAGTGGATTGACCTCAACAGGGGGGTGACATGTGAAAAGTTCGGGAGGTTAAACACAAGCCGGGCAGCTGCGTTCTGGATCAGTTGAAGAGGCAGTATGGCGCAGGCTGGTAAGCTTGCGAGCAGGGAGTTGCAGTAGTCCAGGCGTGAGGTGACCATAGTCTGGACCAGAAGCATCTTCAAGGGTATTATTGTAATGCATAAAACCAAAAATAATGTTTTCAATATCCGCCTAACCTCTTTGTTATTAGTCATGTTGAAGTGACGGACCCGGAAGTGGCAGAGAAAAATTATACGCTGGGAACAGGCAAAGATTGTAGAAAAGAAAGATACGCAACTGCCGCCTTTCCCCATTGTATTTTTGTCTGCACGGAAGTGATCAGGCATGCGCAGTACTGTTTTCAGTTAGCCACCAAACGAGACCAAAGTACTGTGACGGTCATATTGTAACGTTCTTCTGTGACCAGGGGCGTAGCATGACATTCTGGGCCCCGTGCAAATGCAGTCTCTCTGGGCCCCCTTCCCAATGCAAACTCTTTAGTACGGGCCTTCTGCGGGGCCCCTCCCCACCTTGGGGCCCTGGGTGATCAGGTCCACTTGTCCCCCCACTACGAAGCCCCTGTCTGTGACCAAGGTAGGACCAGACAAGAACGTTTTTCAAAGTACTGTGACGGTCATGTTTGTAACGTTACTCCGTCACCATGGTAGGACCAAAAGAGAATGTTACAAACAGGACGCAATTTTTTTTTACTCCTTTCTCTCCCTCGAATCGTTCCGCTATATTTAGCAATCCTGCTTTCGGTTCCTTCTCCTCGCCCTCTCTTCCCTCACTTTCCGTTCCGCCTGAGCAAGCTGCGTCCTTTTTCTTTCTCTTTCGACTAGTCGCTTTTGTGGATCTACCCCCTCTCACCCCATCCTCCCATTCACTCTCCCTCCTCTCCTCTTCCTCACTTAACTCCATGCTGTTATTGTCAACATCTGCCTTCCTCTCTGCCATCCTGTCTGAGTTCGTAAGGAACAGTGTATGAATATAGTTTCGGGCCTATATAGGCCGTCGGTCGATATCCCTACAATATGTTCCCCACAATACCCAATCCTACAAATATTCAGTCCCGATGTCCATTAATCCAAAGCCAGTGTCTTAATCAATCATAAAATGACACGTTCCCACACAATTGCGTACGCTCTTATAGTTGCTTTGCTAAGCGTTTCTATTTTCTCGTTCTACGTTCGTAAAGGGGGCCGGCCTATACGTGCATGTAAGCCAGCGTGATTGGGTGGGCTTGGGCCTGAAATGGGTGGTCTTGCGACGGGCCAGGCCCACTCGTGGTTGCGCCCTTGGAACACACATTCCTTTTCTTAAGAAAAGATTTAAACTATGGCTGTGTCCCAAATCGCATACTCCCGTGGTCCGCACTACCATACTTCGTTATGGACTCACATGGATGCGCGTGCTCGGAGCATGGAAGTATGTGATTTGGGACACAGCCTATGTGTGCCTTTTTAAATGGCAATTTTGAATGTCAGTTACACCAAAATATTTCTTAAAAATGCAAAACATTATTGCTAAACTATGGAATAACCGCACATAGATAAATATTAGATGTCACAATTTGCCAAAGATTACATATGACTATTAAAGAGAGGCTTATTGACAGTGTAAGATTTTAGCATAGCAGTGTTGCATAGTGGTTAGTGATCTGGGCTTGTCACTCCAGTTGTAGTTTCAATTCTCAGGTGGGGCACTGCCATTGCACCCTTGAGCTAAAGGTATTTAACTTGCATTGATCCAGTAAATATCCAGCTGTAAATATGGATTGTACATATAAAAATGTAACCTGTTATTCACTAAGACATTAGTGAAGACATTCACAATGTCATTGTTTTCAGTGGAATGAGTCTGGGCTCCCGCATGTACACCTCCTGTTCATCTGCAACAATCCAAGGAAAATCCTCTAATATATATACATGTCATATCAGTTTAAGCAACCCAAAATACAGACATAATAACAACTCTATGACAGTGCTTATGCACTATCTGCACTGTCTTTTATATTCAAGTAGTTTCTTGCTGTATTTATTGCAAAAGTAAGCCAAGTAAAAATGCATTTGATTAATGTACATTGCCCTCTACTGTTGGATGTGGGAATGGCAGCTTGGGGAAGCCAATGTTAATGATACAGTTTCTTCCCAAGTCTATTATGTCTTAATGGGCGAAGATCAACATGAAAAGCTACAGGATAGGTTCTTGATATTCCATCAGGCACTATGATGAGCACAGCATGTAAAAAAATATTTTGGTTGGTTTTGACTCATTTGATATGTATGCCATAGTCTACATAATGTACAATAAGATTAAATACAAATAATATTCCAAATTTGGTGCATCAAACATAAAACATGACTGAGCCACCTATGAGCGCTTACACTACAGTATGTGAAATGTCTTCATTATAGACTAGCATAGAATAGCACAGTGCCTGGTGGAGTGGAAAAAGTAATAATATAAATATTACAAGCAGTAATACTTACAGTGCACTCCAAAAGTGTTAGGACAGTGACACACTTTTTGTTGTTTTGGCTCTGTACTCCAGCACATTTGATTTGAAATGGAACAGTGACTATGAGGTTAAAGTACAAACTTTCAGCTTTCATTTGAGGGTTTTTACATCCATATCGGGTGAACCATTTTTAGCATAAAGTCGACTGTGAAACCAAAAAATGTAAAAAAATAAAGTTAATAAAGATGGCCAAAACGCCAAGTGAGCTTCATATGCCGACAAGTGTCAATAGAAAAAAAATATAACTAATAAAAAGGACCAACTAACTTTTAAATGTTTATTTTTTATATAGTAGGAGGACAGTTGTCCGAGAAACTTTATTCCATTGAGAAAAGACAATCAAAATGATAAACAAAAATATTTATTATTTTAAATAGAAGCAGCCTAGACTAGTACATACACCAATCAATAACTCTTATCTGTAAATTTATCATGTGTAGATAAAGGACAAAGTCAACAGGGACAAATGGCCAGTCGTTAGATAATGATAAAACAAAAAAAATACATAATAATAAAACATCTAAATGATAGATATACATACAAGACAGGTGACAAATTAAAGGCAACAAATGAGTGGTGAAACATAACAAAATGCAGATGCTTCCATTCAGGTGTACTGCATGATACAATTAACCAATTAACATCCTATCATGTTCTGTGGCATGTATACATTACATTATAGACATTTAGCAGACGCTCTTATCCAGAGCGACGTACATAGTGCATTTTCAAACTAGGAACAAGAACGTTTAAAAACAACCCTAAAAAGGCAAATATGAATCTAAGTACTAGGCGCAGTCAGTATGATTGGGGTTTTTTTTTTTTTTTTTGGTTTTTTTTGTTTTTTTTGGGGGGGGAATTACACAACATTAATAACAATAGTCAC
The DNA here is from genome assembly GCA_022702515.1 of Ilyophis sp. 1 JC-2022. NCBI lineage: Eukaryota > Metazoa > Chordata > Actinopteri > Anguilliformes > Synaphobranchidae > Ilyophis > Ilyophis sp. 1 JC-2022. The sequence goes on from CM040402.1 coordinate 58,633,192, forward strand.
AGGGAGGTAGGGAGGGGTGGAGAGAGGTGCAGCTTGAAGAGGTGAGTCTTCAATCTGCGCTTGAAGGCAGTCAGACTTTCTGCTGTTCTGACCTCCACGGGGAGCTCATTCCACCACCGTGGGGCCAGGACAGACAGACGTCGAGACCGGGTGCTAGCATGAAGAGGGGGGGGGTACCAGTCGTCCTGAGGAGGCGGAGCGCAGGGATCTGGCAGGTGTGTAGGGTCTGATTAGTTTTTGGAGGTATGGGGGGGCAGAACCTCGGACTGCCTGGAAGGCGAGCACCAATGTTTTGAATTTGATGCGAGCCATCACCGGTAGCCAGTGGAGGTCAATGAGCAGGGGGGTGACATGGGAGTGTCGGGGGAGGTTAAAGACCAGGCGCGCTGCTGCGTTCTGGATAAGCTGAAGGGGTCTAATGGCCGATGCTGGCAGGCCAGCCAGGAGAGAGTTGCAATAGTCCAGGCGAGACAGCACCATTGCTTGGACCAGGAGCTGGGTTGAGTGGGTGGTGAGGAAGGGGCGGATTCTCCTGATGTTGTACAGGAAGAACCTGCATGCCCGGGTTACCGCTGCGATGTTCTCGGAGAGGGACAGCCTGTTGTCCATCACGACTCCGAGGTTCCTGGCACAGGGCGTTGGGGTCAGTGGAGTGTCCCCTAGGGAAATAGAGAGATTGAGAGGAGGAGAGGTTAAAGCAGGAATGTAGATGAGCTCAGTCTTGCCAGGATTGAGCTTGAGATGGCGGTTGTCCATCCAGCTCTGGATGTCGCTCAGGCAAGCGGAGACGCGGGCTGATACCTGAGTGTCAGAGGGTGAGAAGGAGAGAAAGAGTTGAGTATCGTCAGCATAGCAGTGGTAAGAAAGACCATGAGCAGTGATAACAGGGCCAAGGGATTTGGTGTAGATGGAGAAAAGGAGGGGACCAAGGACTGAGCCCTGGGGGACTCCTGTGGTAAGGGGACGGGGTGCCGATACTTTACCAGCCCAGGCAACCTGGGAGGAGCGTTCCGAGAGGTAGGACTCAATCCAGGCCAGGGCTGAGCCGCGGATCCCCGCTGCAAACAGGGACGACAGGAGGATGGAGTGATCTACGGTGTCGAAGGCGGCAGAGAGGTCTAGAAGTATTAGCACAGAGGAGAGGGAGGCTGCCCGAGCTGCATGAAGCATCTCGCTGACGGAGAGGAGTGCGGTCTCCGTTGAGTGGCCGGGTTTGAAGCCGGACTGGAGGGGGTCTAGCAGGTTGTTCTGGGTGAGGAAAGACGACAGTTGGTTAGAAACAGCGCGTTCGATAGTTTTGGAAAGAAAAGAAAGAAGGGATACCGGTCTGTAGTTTTGGATGTTGGAGGGGTCCAGCGTAGGTTTTTTCAGGATCGGGGTGATGTGGGCTCTTTTGAAGGATGAGGGGAAACAGCCAGAGGTCAGGGAGGAGTTCACCAGGGAGGTCACAAACGGGAGGATATCTGGGGTGATTGCCTGGAGGAGAGATGAAGGGATAGGGTCGAGGGCACAAGTAGTGGGGCGATGGGAGAGTAGGAGATGGGACACATCAGTCTGAGAAAGGGGAGAAAAGGTGGAGAGGCAGGGGGGGGACACAGAAGGGGTAGAGAGAGAAAGAGAGTGGGAAACAGTGTCTGTGAGGGGAGGGGGAGTGGGGCTGAAGGAGCTGCGGATGTCTGCGATCTTCTCATCGAAGGAATCTGCAAAGTCGTCTGCAGTGAACGAGGAGTGAGGAGCAGGAGGGGGTTTGCTGAGGAGGGAGGAGAAGATAGAGAACAGTTGACGGGGGTTAGAACTGTGTTTGCAAATTTTTGTGTGATAGTAGGATACCTTGGCGGCGGTGACTGCTGTAGAGAACGCCGCTAGGAGAGTCTGGTAGGAAGAGAGGTCTGATGCGTCTCTGGATTTTCTCCACATCCTCTCAGCTGCGCGGAGACCTACTGATGACCTCAATATGGCAAGAGGAAGAGATCTAAGTGACTTTGAAAGAGGGTTCATTATTGGGGCACAGATGGCAGGAGCCTCAGTCACAAAAACTGCTCAACTGGCCAGTGTTTCAATAGGAACACGTGACTAAACGGACGTCTGCGTTTAGATCTATGGGAAAGACATCAGTAAATAGGGTCGGAAATTGTGGTCTAAAGGAAAAACTCTTCCTTGGGCGACTGAGAATGTCAATGCAGGATGTGATCAGTTCGTCGACAACGACATAGAGAGGGATATTATAGTAGGGTTGCAGTGCATAAACCCCCCATTACACATCACATGGGCCACTGGTCTATAGAGATGTGGAAAAAAGTGATATGTTCAGATGAGTCATCCTTTACCATATTCTTGATATAAGTGGGCAAGTGCATGTGCGTCGTACACCAACAGAACGGTACAGGCATGAATGCTTGACCCCTATAGTGAGGGGGTCCATTAGCTCTGTTATGCTGTGGGGGCATTTTCCTGGCATGGTTTGGGTCCACTCGTCCCCATAGAGGGAAGGGTCACTGCAATCAGTACAAAGTTATTCTGAGTGATCACCTTTATCCTATAATGAAAATTTCTATCCTGATGGGAGTGGTCTTTTCCAGGATGGCAATGCCCCCATCCACCGGGCTCAAGGGGTCACTGATTGGTTTGATGAGTATGAAAATGATGAGAATCATATGCTATGGCCATCGCAGTCACCCGGTCTCAACCCAATTGAACATCTATGGGAGATAGAAGGATAAAGGAAGAAGAGTAAAATACAAAAATAGATATACCTGAAAGGCTATAATTTAGAGAGTTGTCTGACAAGTCTGTTGTAACAAGTGCAAGAGAGATGCAAGCCAATCTTTAAAGTCAGGTGTACAAACCTCGCATTTAGCCCGATGAATTCAGGTATGCATAGCCTATAGACTTACAACAAGGGAAATCGGGTTAAAGCCATTCAATCTCCAATATATAGCTCATATCGTCTTACCAATAAGTTCTTTATGTCAATAGTTCATGAGGGAGGAGCGAATTGATTGATAGATTGCTCCCTTTTACTCACACAGATCTTGAAGAAACGTGTTAGCTTGATCAGGCGTGTCAAACTAATGCCGCGGTGAGTTGTGCAGCGCCCTCAAATCCGCAGGACAGAGGAGACCGTTCTGAATCCCCTTTTTCTTCATGATATGAATGGTCAATGAAAAGGCCCTTCTCTTCTGGCTAGTGTGATTGACCTCCCAATCTAGGACCATTTTCATAGTACTTTTTTCCCCCAGTTTTTTGCTTGTTTCCTGTTTAACTCTTGTTTGATTTTATAGTTTAGAATGTATAGCTCGCTTACTGTGTGTATTATATTCAATGTTCACTACTAGGGATAGCATTACGTTATGAGAAGGATGTACTTTGTCGGATCTGTTTTGCAGTTGCTTCAATGACCTTCGGTATGCACTTATTGTTACGATCGGTGGACAGGGACCCAAAAGCAGGCAGGGGTACAGAAAACCGAAGTTTAATGTTCAACAAAGGTACAATTCCAAAACCAAAGAGACGTCAAAAACAGGCAGGGGTCAGTAACGGGAAGGCACGGCAGAGGTACAAAAACAAGATCCAGAAGCAGGGTCGCGAGAACACGGACTGAGGTCAAAACCAGGAAAGCAATCAGATGAGAAAGCAATAAACAAAAGAACAGACCACAAAAAACTAACAAACTCTGAAACTAAACACCTAACTCAAACACGAAACACAGACTCGGCCGGTGGCGACGGCTGCATCGCTCAGGAGGCCGGCGGCGACGGCTGCATCGCTCAGGGGGCCGGCGGCGGCGCTCAGGAAAGGGTGTTAGCTGGCTCGGCTGCTCAGGACAGGAGGTTAGCAGGCTTGGCTGCTCAAGACAGGAGGTTAGCAGGCTCTGCTGCTCAGGACAGGCGGTTAGCTGGCTCCGCAACTTGAGGAGGCAGGGAACGGGACGGGACTGGTGGCGTGGAACAGGACCGGACTGGTGGCGTGGAATGGGACGGGCCAGGAGGCCCGGGACCGGGGAGGGACAGGAGGGCATGGACCGGGGAGGGACAGGAGGCATGGACCGGGGAGGGACAGGAGGCATGGACCGGGGAGGGACAGGAGGCATGGCTCGGGGCGGGACAAAAGGCATGGGGCGTGACGGGACCGGAGAGCTGGAACGGGACTGGACCGGAGAGATGAGATAGACGGAGATAGACACGGGAGAATGAAACCATAAGGGAAGCGTGAGTGACAGCAAGAGAGAGAAGCAGTATGAACGCAAGGCTGCGGAAAAACATGGAGAAATGTATGCTTCATAAACTGTGACAATACTAAACATGACATAAATACAAAACAGACTCAGAACATAACACTTATTGTACGTTGCTTTGTTTTAAAGCGTCTGACAAATGATTGTAATGTAATGTAGTATGGGCTGAGTAGCATCAGCCGGGTCTGCCCATGGGAGATAGTCGAGCACCTTTTCCGATAGGCGTTCCATGCACTATGCAGACTGTACTTCCAGGGGTGAGTTCTGGTAACCGCTTCGCTGCAGCACTGTAGTAATACTGTTGCCTTGACTGAAAATGCTGCAGTCTTGAGTGAACTCTTTTTGGGGTAGACAGCTGTAGTACTGCCCTCAGCAGCATGCTCCTCAGTACTCTTCCCATGAGCACCTGGGCTGTGACATGGCCATGCCTGCCATTGGTGTGTTTCTCAGTGAGAGCTGAGTGAGATTTGGGTCTGTGAAGCTTTTTTCAGCGCGTGTTTCACAGTTTGCACCATTCTCTCAGCTAATCCGTTGGGTTGTGGGCAATCTGGGCTGAAGTCGGTGAACTTTATTCCTCCTGATGCTGCAAACATGCTGTATGGCTTTCCAGGGTTGCCTTTTAGGCACCACAGGGTCCGATATTGGTGGATCTTCCAGGCCTAGTGACATTCCTTACTGCTAATCCCAAGGAGTTATGGCTGTGGGGCTGTGGGAGCGTGAGTGTGAGGATCTCTCTGTGTGTTGAGACACAGATTACTTCTTTATATGCTACACCACCACATTTACAATAAAGGGAATAATAAAACTCTACTGCCTCTGATTAGATCATTATATATTATATGTATTACTCCATTCATTATTCAGCCTAAATGTTAAGCAGGAAATGGTTAAACGATGAATGCACTGCCCTTAAGATATCAAAGAATGATACTGAGCATTTGAACAGTAGCCTCGTTTAAAAGAACACTTGAGATGGAAATAATCTATTTGAGCAAAATTAATATTTTCTTTCTTTATTGTATATGCATCACTGTTGAGACATTTACTAAGATTAATTAAATGCAAACTAGGAATAATAGAATTAATAATAAATCAAATTAATAATGGAATAAGTTTATGCCCAGTACTCACGTGCATTTGATGGTGTCTAGCTTTGGAGGAAGTTCCCTGTTTAAAACAATACTTTTTTAAAATCCATCTGCATTTTCTACTGCTCTGCTTGTTTTATGACAGCAGCTCAAAATATCCTGATTTATCATTAAAGCACAACTTTGGTAGAACTTTGGGTTGTGTAGTTACCTGGCCATTATATGAGTCCAAATGGTGGCAAAATATGTTTAGTTAGTTAGTTGCTATGTGCTCCCCTGGGGTGATAATGCAGAATAGGGTATTTGTCGCTCTCCATTCACTTCTATACGGCAGCTAAAATGGTCTCAAAATGACACTTCTAGCACGTATGCGAACGCGAACGTGAACAAACAATAACCAGTCCCCGTACTTATTTTTTGTGTCATTAAAATTATTTATAAAAGTAATATTTTCTTTAATGTTGTTAGCAAGCTACCAGAAAAGACAAGCAAAATGTAAATGTCAGCAGGTCGGTTTGTTTACCATAGATATATACTACCAGGAACGCTTGCTTCCGTGTAAATTTGGACCAATGAGTGGCTTCTGACGCATCGGCGTATTAACGCCATTTCTGGCGCAAGAATTACCTACCGGATCTACATTCCAAATAAAATACGAAAAAGCCAGGAAAGGGCCATTTCATAAAAAAAGAACTGGTTACTGTTTGTAATGAGAGAATCCACTTTGTTCACGTACGTGCCTGTCATTTTGAAACGGTTTTAGCTGCTCTATAGAAGTGAATGGAGAGTGACAAATACCCTATTCTGGATTATCACCCCAGGGGAGCACAGAGCAACTAACAAACATAGTTCACCACCATTTGGACTCATCATGGCCAGGTAACTACACAACCCAAAGTTCTACCAAAGTTCAGTTGTGCTTCAAGTATACAGGAATTCCAGTGGGCCTAAAGACCATAGCAATCAATTTACTGGGAAGAGATTTAACAGCCCTGCTACAGAATCATACAAAAGACAAATGTTTACATTTTTCATCTTCACAGTGGTGTTTGATGGATGAAAGAATACATGAATTGAACCCACCCCTCATTTAAATGTGCATATGTTAAAAAACAGAATTCATGGACACTGTAGCAGGGGCAGGTCATGTGACAGCTGCAGTGCTAGTTGCACACAGCCCATCTAATAGTATATTTATCAGACTGTATTTACCCCATTAAGTCATGTGCTGCCTTATCTTCATCCTGTGCCTGTTCGATCATGCTCGTTCTTTCTCTTTCTGTCCATTTTGTTTCCTTGTAAAATTAACAGTTTATCACAGTAAAAACAGTATAAAAGTACAGAGGTAATTTTATAACAACAAGAGGGACAACACAATTAATTACATAAACTATCATTGGAGCAAATAAAATTCTGATCTTAAAAGGTATTTGAAAAATTAGGCACATAATGTGAAAAGTTTCGGACGTACCATGTTCTGCTTTCTACTCCCTGAAAGCAAAATACATGTTAATTATTTAATTACTTGATTTCATTTTTCTGAATAACTATTCAAATTAGATAAGAAATTAAACGTAAAATGAAACTGCATCACGCTTTTCATGTTTATTAAAAATAAAATTACCGCATAGATGGGGAAACTTACTTAAAATGAGAATGATAAAAATGACAAGTGATACAAGCAGGACAGGCAACAGCAAAGTGACTCTGACATGAAAATGTCTCTGACATTCACTGTCCGATGTTTTTGTTCCTGCTGTAATTTCTTGAAGTCCCAAGGACTGGCAACTGTCACAAAAATAAATATATTAAAAGTCCAAATCTCAAATAAACTTTAGGATTATTTTTAACATCAATTCACAAATAATAATGAGCGACAACTCCTGTTCTGTTCACTTTTGCTTTACCCGAGATTTACTCGCCTGGAAAATGATGTAATTCAGGAATAAATACAGGAAACTTACTCTGTGTGTCGTTTGCAGGATATAGAAAAGGATTTATCCGAAAAGGTTTTATCAGGACAGTCTCCACATTCAGTATTTTTAGATGTTGTTCCTGTGCCAGCAAATATTGGAAGATATGTTAAGACATTTAAAATCTTTATTTTGCAAAACAGATAAGGATATTAAAAGGATGCTTCACTTTCTGGTATTTCAGTTTTAGTGTATGCTCTCGATTGGCCCGGACAACTTCAATCTGTGATGAAGGACATTTTAGATATCTTGTTATTTTCTGGTGATATGCTCGTATTGTGAGAAATATATCTACTTCCTCAGAATGACCCACTGACTTCATGATGGTTGGTGGAGGGCCATTAGCCAATCAAAAACATACACTAAACCTAAAATATCGAATAACGAAAAAAAAAAACTCAAAAAGCTGTCCCTTCAAGATATGATTCCAACCAGCAGCCATACCACCATACACTCTGCTCCTGCCGAATGGCTTGGTTTGTGCTTGGATGGGAGACCTCCTGGGAAAACGATGTTGCTGCTGGAAGTGGTGTTGGTGGACCAGTATGGGGCTCTTCCCTCAGGTCAAATAAATCCCAATGCCCTAGTGCAGGGATGGGGACACTGTGCTGTAGGAGATGCCGTCTTTTGGATGAGACTTTAAACCGAGGTCCTGACTCAAAGTGGGCAGTCTTGAAAAGAGTACAGGGTTCCCCGGTGTCCTGACTAAATTCCCAAATTGGCTCTCTCTACCTGCCACCTAATCATCCCCTGACTTAAAGGGGCTACTATGTGGAACGTTCAGAAAATCCTTCTCATTACTGACACCGGTGGCCATAAGTGAACTGCAGCCAGCAGCCTGCTGCTATCACACTTCCTCACACTCATGCAAGGGGAGCGAGCTAAATTTGCATCCTGGGCAACAGCTAAAAACAGTGACATAACATTACCCAAGGTGAGGTAACTAACGTTACTCTGTTATTAGAGTTTGATTGACAATATTTTTTTTAATTAGGATTTATAAAGCGTCAGCTTGCTAGCAGAATATCTAGACTAATGTTGAAATAATCCACTCTCTCTGTATGATACGTCTGCGTTATGGGTCTTGTGTGATGTTCTTTATAGCACAGTGGGTTGATACAAGGATAATCCTAAATGAACGTTTTGGGAGTTGCGTAAGTAGACTGGGGATAATGCCCATACAATGTTCAAAATACCAGGTTCTAAAAGAACAGACGTTCTTGGCATCGCATTGTTCTGGAACATTAGCTGGTAAAGTAATTTGAAAACGCTAGCCAACTAACGTTGTCATAAAATTCCTTCTTACCTGTTTACAATCTCCGACAGATGTTAACGTAAATCTATCACCACAGTAATTAAATCTATCACCACGGTAATTAATTGGAAACATTGGGAGACTTTTTGGCACCCCAACCATCCAGACCATTATCCTTGCGTTACGACAGGGGTGCCCACACTCGGTTCTGGAGATCTACTCACCAGGTGACTTTACTGCTTGCCCTGCAGAGCAAAAAAGATTGGGTCAACTAGTTATTTCCCTCCCTCTACCCCACAAGTTAAGGAGAGCATATCTGCTTGCCTGGCTGACATCTCTGAGTGGATGTCTAGCCATCACCTGAAGCTCAACCTCGACAAGACTGAGCTGCTCTTCATGCCATACAAGACCTCCTCGCTTCTAGACCTGTTCATCACTGTCGACGGAACCATGGTGACCGCCTCCCGCTCTGCAAGGAACCTGGGGGTGGTCCTGGACGACCAGCTAGACTTAAAAAAACACATCAGGGCAACGGCACGGTCCTGCAGGTTCCTCCTGTACAACATGGAGGATTCGGCCGTACCTGGCCAGAATCAGGTTCAAAGTTCTGACCCTGGCCTACACTGCAGCCAAAAGGTCAGGCCCCTCCTACCTACAGGACTTCAGCACTACACTCCTGCTCGACCACTTCACTCTGCTGCTGCAGGGCGACTTGCACTTCCCTCCCTCCGTGTTAACGGCTCTCGCTCTTCCCGACTGCGCAGCTTTTCCACCCTAGCTCCCCAGTGGTGGAACAAACTCCCCACTTCGCTGCGCTCAGCTGAAACACTGTCTGTTTCACATCGTGGTCTGAAAACGCACCTTTTCAGACTCCACCTTGACTAAACTACCTATATAAGGCCAATTGTATAGTACGTACTTCCTGTTTAGTTTTTTTTTTTGGCTTCCATTTGTGTTTTTTGCTATTTTATAGTTAAGAATGTATAGCCGACTGTATTCTATGTTCATTACTAGGGATAGCTCCTACGTTGTGAGAAAGTTGTGCTTTGTCGGATTTGCTTTGTAGTTGTGTCAATGACCTTCAATATGTACTTATCGTACGTCGCTTTGGATGAAAGCATCTGCCAAATAACTAATGTAATGTAATGTAATTAAGGAGGTGATTACAATCAGGTGGTTAAATACCTGTTTAAAAGTAAAACATTCAGAATACATTTATTTCATAATATATAGTGACATACAGTATATGCACAATACGCATAAAATAAGTAGCCTAATGTATCTAACTCGATCCACTTTGCCTCCAGTGATGAGACGTACCCATCCCAATTACAGTATTCATGTTTGTCTGAAATGATAAACTGCAGCTTTAAGAAAACCCCGTAAATGATGATGCAGAATTGTTTAAAAGAGTAGACGCTTGCGAAAACCCCAGCTTCTCTGGTTACACTGCAGGACATTTTTGTAAATTTTTAAAGGTAAATGCATCAATCTGGTGTAGGCTACTTTGAGAGCAAAATTAGAGGCTAGATCTATGAAGAATTTTGTGGTATAAGTTGCATACATATGAATGGCGATGACGCAGTCAATTTGACAAATGCTTGAACCTTTACCAGCGTATCTTCAACAATGTTGTTATGATTATGAAATACGATTGTGGAGAGGGAGGATGCACATCAGATAACTTAGCAAAGTGCAGAGTAATGGTAAAATAATATTAGAAAGAAAGAAAGTAAGTCGCACACTCACTCTATATGCTCCAATTCCATTTATTGCCAAAACGTTGCCTACTAATAAATGGAATTGGAGCATACAGTGTGCGACTTTCTTTTTTTCCCCTCTAATATTATTAAGAAAGTAAAAAACATATTTTGGGTTCGTTCTGAAACTGTGGCATTTCCCAATATATAATTGCTGACTTGTGATGAAAGTGCCGCCGTGGTGATAGATTTACGTTAACATCTGTCCGAGAATGTAAACAGCTCAGGGTCGGTTTTGATCCCCAACAATAACAGTCCATGGCTGGACTACCCGACCAATGTTCACCCTTGTTTTTGCCTGATTTCGGTCACACGCAGCCTTTGCATAAAAATCAGCCCATAGGCTCTTATACGCAACAGAGAAAGTCGGGGATGGTCTCATTTTTAGTTACATTACAATCTGTTCATACATTGGCAATTGAAAGCGATTCAAGCATGTAAAAATCTTACACATAGCCCCTTTAATTGGCTAAAACAACTAATGTGTAGTGAGTGTTCTAGCACAAAATGGCTGCCGTGCATCACCCAGGTGGGTGCTACACATTGGTGCTGGTTGAGGCGAGTTTCCCTCTCAGAATTGTAAGTGTCCTTGAGTTTCTTAAAAGGTGCATGTAAATATTATAATTATAATAATAATAATAATAATAATAATAATTACCGTTGTGTATGATGAATTGTCCAGGCATGCAGATTGTGTGCTTCTGTACATATTTGCAGCCCTTATTATCTGTCTCAGTGCAGTAGTGCTGATCCAAAGGCCCACACACAGCGTCAGAGGAGGCACGGCACTCCCTGTCTGTTTTTAAACCTAAACCTGTGGAAGAACACAGAATAAAGACCCATATTAACACATTATATGAGCATTTCGGCAACAGACCTGTTCAAGTCAAAACAGAATATTGAATTATAATCAGTTAACTATCCGGTATAAAGGATGTATGATTACATTACAGGCATTCAGCAGACGCTCTTATCCAGAGCATCTTACACAACTTCAAATTACATTTATCCATTCATACAGCTGGATATATATACTGAAGCAATTCAGGTTAAGTACCTTGCTCAAGGGTACAACGGCAGTGTCCTACCTGGGAATCGAACCTGCAACCTTTCAGTTACAAGTCCAGTTCCTTAACCATTATACTACACTGCCGCCCAATTCCTCTAACTAGTTACAAATGGCTATGTCATGAATTAACACATAAGTTGAATATGAATCTTTTCTCACCTGGGTCACACACTGTACAAGGCATACATTTAAGGAGACCATTGGGCTGGTCGATGAATGTGTTTTGAGTGCACGGTACACATGAGGTGCTGCTGTATTCTGTGCAGTGCTTATAAACACGTGTCCCTAATGGGAAAAAAACAGTCACTAAAGAAAAGCAAATGTTCCCATTAGAAATGACATTTTGATGATAATTAAATGAAGAACACTTTAAAAAAATGTACCCCTGCAAGCCAACATCTACTACACTAGTTTTACTCTGACAATAGATGGTGACTTACCAGGTGAGCACATTGGACAGCATTCTCCATGGATGTCATATTCTGCACTTCCACAGGAATAGGAGCGGCCACAGAACAGGACCTGAAACATATATTACAAACAAAACTCAATGACCTATTTCTGGTTTCAATTGAATATCTACTATCTGAAACATTCGAACAAATTATTGCTGTGGTAGCACGTAGAAAGATGGGCATATCTGTGAAAGAAATGCCTCGCATTGATGCATCAAATCGCCCATTCAGCAACTGCAGCCAAAATTCCCATATGACCACTAGGCCAATGACAAATGTCACCTTCTCATTGTGATAGGGGAGTTTATTTTATTGCTGTTTGACATTAAAAAAATAATTTGAGTACAAATGTTGAGTACAAATGGTACAAACAAGACATTTTGAAAGCTTAGATACAAATGAGATTGATTTGCAGCAGGACTGTTCTTCAGTAGCATGCAATTTAATACTTACTTAAAGGAAAGGTATACAATTTATATTGAAGTGTATTAGAAACATAGTGATGTGTGGCATGACCTGGAAATGGACTTGAAACCCGAATGTTGCAAGTTTGAATCAATACTCAAATCTGGCTCTTGATGCCAGTAGTAAGTTATATTCAGTTCTACCATTCTAATCAGGGACTAATTAGATCTGAGATACCAGGTGAGTGGAATCTTTGGTGAATCAGTGACATTAATAAATCAGGTAACTATCAGGTATAAAAAAACATCCAACAGTGCTACTGGCCCTGAGGGCTAGATTTGAAAATCCCTGCTTTTTGGGGAACAGCACTAAGCACTGCAGGGTACTGAACCAATAGAAGCTACCAGAAAGCCATGCTATCCTAACTATGCTAAATGTGACGGGCTAATCTGAAATTGCTTACCATCAATAAAGTGACTTTAAAATGCCACATATCTGAACTTCTTTCAAAACAAACATACAGTGTTAATTTAACTCCAGAGTTGATAAGAGTTTATTGAGCACTTAATAATTGACTGTGTGCTTGATAGATGTCCATGCATCCTCCTTCACTAAATGATGGTCTCATTTCTTCCCGACGTAGAAGTCCTGATTTCCATGAATCGACCTATGAAAAATAACGTTACATCACATCATCCCCATTTTAATTGACTTTCTGTATTCCCTCTGTAGTCCTTTACATGATATGTTACAACAGACATAAAAAGGTAATTTATAGTTATAATTTTCTTTAAAAAAGTAACTAACCATTTTAGAGCCAAGAAGAGGTGTTAAATCCAGGTTGACACCCTGGACTTTTAATAATAATAATAATAATAATAATAATAATAATAATAATGCCTTGCATTTATATAGCACATTTCTCACACTCAAAGTGATTTACAGTGATGAGGGGGAAAGTCCCCTCATCCACCACCACGTGTAGCAACAGCAGCCATTTTGAACCAGAATGCTCACATCAGAGGGAGAGAACAAATTTTGGCCAATTAAACTGGGGGTTGATTAGATGGCATATTGAAAGAGCCAGGTTGGGAATTTTCACCTCTGGAACCAAGTGGATTCAAAAGTAAACAAAAACCAGGTGTTAAACATGTTGCAGTGACCCAAGTGAGGACTGAATGGACCCTCAATAACATAAATGTACTGAACCTCAACTCTGGAACCTGCTTGCAACATTTTGATATCACTGACATTCCAGAACTCTTGAAAGGAAATAAATTCAATCAACCACATAAATGAACATGCCATGTGAGAGATATATAGATTGTTCATGTTTCTTGGATTCCGGAATAACTCATGAAGCTAGGAAATGTATTGTAATAAGAGTGAAACAGTAATAAGAGTTATAATGATTTTACAGTTAATCTGTTACTTATTATATAACCTAACATTCTATGCAGGATGTAACACCCACAGATCACAAGTAAAAATGAAAGTATGAATCCCTGTGTGCTCTTAAAATGCGTATCATGAAAAACATGATGCCCTAATATCTTCTAACATGCTTCTTCCAACTATGAAAACAAACAATTTCATAATAATAACACAATTCACCTGACTAATAAGACAACAGTAAACAACATTCACCAGAAAGACATAGATTATAGGCTACATCAACAGAACAGTGCATTCCTTTTGAAACGTTCTGCGTGTTGAACGCAGAGTGGATATCACTCGTGTTAATATCTGCCACCATCTTCTACTCTACTCTAACTATTCGTGTCATTTTCTCATAAATATGAACAAAAGATAGAGTCCGCACACTGCTGTAATGCTCCCATAGGGTGTTTATTTGCACCACAAAAGATCAGTAGGTTATATGTATACGTGTACTTCCTTCTCACCCTTATCCTAACAAAGATCTTTTGTGGTGCAAATTAACACCCGATGGGAGCATTACAGCAGTGTGCGGACTCTATCTTTTGTTCATGATTGCCTATCTGTTCGGCACCTGCAAAGATAAGTTGGATGTGTGTGTTTTATGTAATTTCTCATAAGTAGACAGACAGAAGTTAAGCCTTACTTGATTATGTGTGAGCACGCCGAGAACCAATCTGGAATTTGTGTAGCCTGCGTCAATCCAGTTTTCTGCATAGTGAAACAAGCTGCGAGCTACTTTCTTTTGACTTTTTGTGTGGGTAGGCTCACCTATCAGCACATGCGATACAGACAAAGGGGTAACAGACAGGCTGACGAGTTAAATTGATTTGTAAGCATCAGGCCTACTTAAACTCAACAAAAAATGTTTTCAACATAAAAAAATTCCAAGTTACTCACACATACAAATTACTATCCGTAATAACTAGCAAAATCTAGGCCTATTGATATTTAAAAAAAAACAACTGGCCATCTTATCTCACACAAATTAACAGGCTCTATTCCAAAGCAATGCTAACCAGCCCAGTGCCCAGTGCATTTGATGGTGTCTAGCTTTGGAGGAAGTTCCCTGTCCAAATTGTGGCAAAATATGTTTGTTAGTTGCTCTGTGGTCCCCTGGGGTGAACCAGAATAGGGTATTTGTCGCTCTCCATTCACTTCTATGGGGCAGCTAAAACAGTCTCAAAATGACACTTCTAGCATGTATGCGAACGCGAACGAAGCGGATTCTGTCATTACAAACAATAACCAGTCCTCGTACTTATTTTTTTTGTGTAATTAAAATTATTTATAAAAGTACTATTTTCTTCATTGTAGTTAGCAAGCTACCAGGAAAGACTAGCAAAATGTCGGCAGGTCGGTTTGTTTACCATAGATATATACTACCAGGAACGCTTGCTTCCGTGTAAATTTGGACCAATGAGTGGCTTCTGACGCATCGGCCCATTAACGCCATTTCTGGCGCAAGAATTACCAACCGGATCTACATTCCAAATAACATTTGAAAAAGCCAGGAATTGACCATTTCATAAAAAAAGAACTGGTTACTGTTTGTAATGAGAGAATCCACTTCGTTCATGTACGTGCTAGAAGTGTCATTTCGAGAGCATTTTAGCTTCTCTATAGAAGTGAATGGAAAGTGACAAATACCCTATTCTGGATTATCACCCCAGGGGAGCACTGAGCAACTAACAAACCTATTTCTCCATCATTTGGACTCATCATGGCCAGGTAACTACACAACCCAAAGTTCTACCAAAGTTCAGTTGTGCTTCAAGTATAAAGAAATGCCAGTGGGACTAAAGACCATAGCAATCAATTTACTGGTAAGAGATTTAACAGCCCTGCTTCACAATCATACAAAAGACAAATGTTTACATTTTTCATCTTCACAGTGGTGTTTGACAGATGAAAAAATACATGAACTGAACCCACCCCTCATTGAAATGTGCATATGTTTGTTACGGCCACTCCCTGAATGACCGCAACATAAAAGGCACAGAGACGTTGAGTTGCGATACAAAAATAGATTTATTAAACAAGGGGGAAAGGAATAGGGAGCGTATGGATGCGCGTATGTGCGTCTGTGAATGCCGATATATGTAGTAAAGGAACCAGGTCAGTAGATGAAGAAAATAGGGAAAAACCACGGTCCAAAAGACACTCGGGGTCGTAGGCCGTGAGGGAGAAGAAAACAGTCTCACTCGGAAGCAGGAACAAAAGTAAATTAGCAACTCCTGATTGCTGGGCAAGCCAGTCTTTTAAAGGCGTGGGCCAGGTGACTCCAATTAGTCAATCAGGCCAATTCTCTGGATGGGGAAACACAAGACAGACAGAGGGAGAGACAGGCACATGTGACAATGTTAAAAAACAGAATTCATGGACACTGTAGCAGGGGCGGGTCATGTGACAGCTGCAGTACTAGTTGCACACAGCCCATCTAATAGTATATTTATCAGACTGTATTTACCCCATCAAGTCATGAGCTCCCTTACCTTCATCTTGCGCCTGTTCTATCATGCTCGTTCCTTCTCTTTCTGTCCGTTTTGTTACCTAGTAAAATGGACAGTTTCTCAGTAAATACAGTATTAACCATAAAGGTATAGTGGTCATTTCACCAGGAGTGACTCCAGAATGAACTAAATATATGAACCTAAGAGCAAAGGTATTTGAAAAATTAGGCACAGAATGTGAAATGTTTTGCACGTACCATGTTCTGCTTTCTCCTCCCTGAAAGCAAAATACTTAATTATTTAATTACTTGATGACTAGATTTACATTTTGCTGAAAACTTTATTCAGATTTATTTAAACAATTTTACATAAAATTAAACTGCACACTTTACATTTTCCTTAAAAATTAACTTCAAAGTCTTACCCCATAGATGGCGAAACTTGAGAATGAGAATGATAAAAATGACAAGCAGTGATACAAGCAGCACAGGCAACAGCAGAGTGACCATGAGACCATGAGAAGATCTTGTTCCGCATTTACTGTCCGATGTTTTTGTTCCTGCTGTAATTTCCTGAAGTCCCAAGGACTGGCAACTGTCACGCAAATAAATATATTAAATGTCCAAATCTCAAATAAACTTTAGGATTATTTTTAGTATCAATTCACAAATAATAATGAGCAACAACTCCTGTTCTGTTCATTTTTGCTTTACCCGAGATTTACTCATCTGGAAAATGTACGTAATTCACAATAAATACAGGAAACTTACTCTGTGTGTTGTTTGCAGGATATAGAAAAGGATTTATCCGAAAAAGTTTTATCAGGACAGTCTCCACATTCAGTATTTTTAGATGTTGTTCCTGTGCCAGTAAATATCGGAAGATATGTTAAGACATTTCAAATCTTCAAGTTTTCAGAAAGGCAGACTGTGCAGTTAAGCGAGTGAATTTTACTAAACAGATAAAGATATTAAAGGGATGGTTCACTTTGTGGTATTTCAGCTTTAGTGTATTGATTGGCACAAACAACTTATGTCTGTGATGAAGGATATGTTAGATATCTACAGTAGTTGCTGGCGATCTGCTAGTATTGTGACAAATCTATCTACCTCCTCAGGATGACCCACTGGCTGGTGTAGGAGCATCAGCCAATCAAAGACATCCACTAAACCTGAAATATGAAGAGAAAAGAAACCTCTAAAAGAAAACTGTCCCTTCAAGATATTAATGCAATCTAACCGTTGTGTTTGATGAATTGTCCAGGCCTGCAGATTGTGTGTTTCTGTGCATATTTGCAGCCCTTATTATCTGTCTCAGTGCAGTAGTGCTGATCCAAAGACCCACACACAGCGTTAGAGGAGGCACTGCACTCCCTGTCTGTTTTCAAACCTAAACCTGTGGAAGAACACAGAATAAAGACCCATATTAACGCATTATATGAGCATTTCAGCAACAGATCTGTTCGCATCATTTTAACACGTTATAGGTTCTGAAGCCAAGGCAAGAAATGTAATTTTCATTCCTAAAAAAACATATATTATTAAAACGACAGTCAAGCAAGTTGGAAATGGCCATGTCATGAATTAACACAGAAGTTGAAAAGGTCTTTTCTCACCTGGGTCACACACTGTACAAGGCAAACATTCAGGGAGACAGTTGGTCTGGTCGATGAATGTGTTTTTAGCGCACGGTACACATGAGGTGTTGGTGTATTCTCTGCAGTGCTTATAAACACGTGTCCCTAATGGGAAAAAAAGCAGTCACAAAATAAGGATTAAATGTATGTAATTGAAATGACAATAAAATTATAATAAAAGAGAATTTTCACTTTTTAACCCCTGTAAGCCAACTACTTGCACTAGAAGTTCTACCCTAACAATAGATGGTGACTTACCAGGTGAGCACATTGGACAGCGCTCTCCATGGATGTCATATTCTACACGTCCACAGGAATAGGAGCGGTCACAGAACAGGAGCTGAAGCATATGTAATATTACAAATTAAACTCAATAACCACACAGTTATTTCTGGTTTCAATTGAATATCTACTATTTTAAACATGAGAACAAGTGATTGCTGAGGTCATGGTAGCTTGTTTAGAAAGATGGACATATCTATGAAAATAAATCTCACATCAAATTGCCCATTCAGCAAGTGCAGCCAAAATTTCCATAGGACAACTAGGTCAATGAGATGTTGTAATATGGGAGTTTATTATATTGCTTTTTGACATTTAAACAAAAACATGGCACATGCATGCTATATATTTAGTACAAATGGCACAAACTTTTTAATTGTCAACATTTTTACAGGAACAAAGTTATAAAAACAGAGCCATTACATTTTCAACACTTGTGGATTATTTTTAAAAACAATTCATGAGAAATCTCAAAAGTTCAGATACAAATGAGATGTTTTACATTGCAGCAATGACTGTCCTTCAGTAGTATGCAATTGAATACATACTTCAAGGAAAGGTATAGTTTCTACAGAAGTATATTAGAAGCAGAGTGATGTGTAGCATGGCTTTACAGATATGGACTTCAAACCAATGTTGAATGTTGCCAATTTGAATCTCTAAGGCAAAAATACTCAAATCTAGCCTTTGATGCCACTAGTAAGTTGTTTTTAGTTATATTTCTACCTGAGATACCAGGTGAGTAGAATCCCTGGTGAATCAGTGACATTAATAAATCAGGTAACTATCAGGTACAAAAGAAAATCCAACAGTACCACAGGCACTGAGGACTAGATTTGAAAATCCTTGCTTTTTTGGGGAACAGCAGTAAGTATGGTACTGAAACACAAAGCTATGCTAAATGTGACAGGTTAATCTGGAATTGCTTACCATCAATAAAGTGACTTTAAAATACCACATATATCTGATCTTCCTTTCTTTCAAAGCAAACATATTTCGTGCCAAAATAATTGTGTGCTTGATAGATGTCCATGTATCCTCCTTCACAAAATTATGGTTTCATTTCTTCCTGATGTAGAAGTCCTGATTTTCATGATTCGACCTATAAAAAATAACATGTTATATCACATCATCCCCATTTTAATTGACTTTCTTTATTCCCTCTGCAGTCCTTTACAGGAGATGTTATAACAGACATAAAAAGGTAATTAATAGTTCTAATTTTCTTTAAAAGAGTAACCATTTTAGAGCCAAGAAAAGATAGAAAATACAGGTTGACCCTAATAATTAATAATAATGCCTTGCGTCTATATCGCACATTTCTCACACTCAAAGCGCTTTACAGTGATGAGGGGGAAAGTCTCCTCCACCACCACCAATGTGTTGCAACGGCAGCCATTTTGCATCAGAATGCTCACATCAGCTGAGCTGGAGAGGGAGAACACTATTTTTTGCCAATTAAACTGGGGGATGATTAGATGGAAGATTGAAAGAGCCAGGTTGGAACCAAGTGGATTCAAAAGAAACTAAAACCAGGTGTTAAACATGTTGCAGTGACCCAAGTGAGGACTGAATGGACCCCCGATAACCTAAATGTACTGAACCTCAACTCTGGAACCTGCTTGCAACATTTTGATATCACTGACATTCCAGAACTCTTGAAAGGAAATAAATTCAATCAACCACAGAAATGAACATGCCATGTGAGAGGTATATAGATTGTTCATGTTTCTTGGATTCCGGAATAATTCATGAAGCTAGGAAATGTATTGTAATAAGAGTTATAATGATTTTACAGTTAATCTGTTACTTATTATATAACCTAACATTCTATGCAGGATGTAACACCCACAGATCACAAGTAAAAATGAAAGTATGAATCCCTGTGTGCTCTTAAAATGTATATCATGAAAAACTGTTTTTATTCACATGATGCCCTAATATCTTCTAACATGCTTCTTCCAACTATGAAAACAAACTACTTCATAGTAATAACACAATTCACCTGACTAATAAGAGTCTTGCAATCCTACAGTAAACAACATTCACCAGAAAGACATAGATTATAGGCTACGTCGACAGAACAGAGCATTTCTTTTGAAACGTTCTGTGTGTTGAACGCAGAGTGGCTATCACTCGTGTTAATATTTGCCACCATTTTCTACTCTAACTATGTGTGTCATTTTCTCATAAGTATGAAAAAATAGATAAAAATAAGTACAAAAAATAGAGTCCGCACACTGCTGTAATGCTCCCATAGGGTGTTTATGTGTACCACAAAAGATCAGTAGGTTATATGGATGTGTGTGTTTTGTGTAATTTCTCATAAATAGACAGAAGTTAAGCCTTACTTGATTATGTGTGAGCACGCCGAGAACCAATCTGGAACTGGTGTAGCCTGCATCAGTCCAGTTTTCTGCATGGTGAAACAAGCTGTGAACTACTTCCTTTTGACTTCCTGTGTGGTTAGGCTCACCTATCATCACATGCGATACAGACAAAGGGGTAACAGACAGGCTGACGAGTTAAATTGATTTGAATACAAAAATTCCAAGTTACTCACATACAAATTACTATCCGTAATAAAACTAGCAAAATCTAGGCCTATTGATATCAAAATGAGGCCAAGTTAAAACAAACATCTTGTTACGTTTGCAGTAAGGACCCAGACGCAGACCACAGGATCAGGCAAAAGGCGTAGTTTAATAATACTTGCAGGGGTCAAGCCAGGAGATCAGACATCAGGGAGGTACAGGAACGACAGGCAAAGGGGCAATCAAGGGCAATCCAAAAGGTCAGGCAGTACCAGGGGACAAGGCAGGAGAATCGTCGACAAACAGGTGTGATCAAAACCGGCAAACAAACAAAGCAGATAAGGGCTAATCCAAAGAATCGTCGGGCAAAGGGTATCTTCCGAAGCATAAACAGATCTCTGGCTTTAAAACAAGTAGCAGGCACAGGAAAAGTAAATCAACGTTCTGACACAGACTGGAGGTAACACAGGGCTTAAATGCACATGGTACAAATGACACAAAGGGAATCAGGTGTGTGAAAGGGCGGGGATCCAAACGAGAGACAATTGAAAAACATTTGGGAACAATGAAACAATCACGGAGACAACTAGGGAAAACGCGGACTGGATTCCAAACATACACACGATAACAGATGACCTGGAGTTTCAGGAAATCGTGCATAGATTAAGAGGACAGGGAGAGAAGATCAGATGCAGCTGAGAATGATTAGCAAGGACAGAACAGCGTGAAGATGTGCGCTCTAATATATTAGTGAGATTAGTAACTATACACACCCCTGCCGTTAGTACGATTAGTAGTAATATACAAATTAGTCTGTTAGTGGAATTAGTAGATCTAATCTATCGTTAGTATGTTAGTGGTAATTAGTAAATCTAAGTGCACAGAGATAGGTGTGAAGCAAGAGGGAACCCGAACACCAATGAGATCACCCGAATGGTACAGAGACGTAAACAGGGAGTGACAGATCAGATGTAAACAAGTAGACACGGGACAACTAGGCAAAACCGGAAAATAAACAAGTCAGATAAAAACTAAGAATAAACAATACATTCAAAATAAAGATACAAAATAACTCGCAAAACACAGATCCTTACACATCTTATCTCACACAAATGAACAGGCTCTATTCCAAAGCAATGCTAACCAATATTTTCTAAATTACTTAATGTAACTTGGCCCAGTTTTTTCATCTTACCAACTGAAGAGAAAGTGGTCATTCAAACTTTATGTACATTTCAAGGTGGGTTACAATTCTGACACAAAGTGTGCATTTAATTCTTCAAAAGCAATTCAAAAGCAAATAAGCTATTAATTTAGGCATGTTTTCCGCACCTGACCATTGAAAAGTATTGTCACGTGTGCATTGCATTTCACATTGTTCCACAGTAGGCCTAATGATTGCATTTAAATGTTACACAAATGTATCTTCATACTAAGAACTATGGGGGCCAACAGTGTCACAAGTATGTTGTCTGCAAGTGTGACTTAGACTGAAATCTAACTAATGTGATGATGCAGGCTTATAGTTCTCAGTTATCTGGATAACTCGGTAATCCTGCTTTGTGGAATACCCCCCAGGTCTGATTCAGAATCCCAAGTACCAGGAGTGGATATGTCTTTTTTGGAGAGAAAAGCCATTTAATAAGTGATAATTTAAACAGAATCTTTAATATGTCTAAGGTATGGAGAGTAATGAGAAATGTTTAATGCATAATACAGGAATGGTTTTACATGACATCAATAATAGAAAAAAAATAAAACAATTTTTATGTCTGTTGAAAAATTATCAATTTCTCATACCTATATTTTTTCCTTAGGCATTTATGTGATAACTATAAACTATACACATGCATTTATGACTATAGAAAACATCTCCAGTTATGGCTTTAAATGCACAACAAACCACAAATTCACATGCAGCTTGAATTCCCCAGTCATTTCAGTCTGTTACAGACCAGCCCTCAGTTTCACACCCACAATGCAATAGCCTGCTTCTGAGAACATGGCTGCTGCAGGCCCAAGTGTCGTCATCTCTTCTGTTTCAGAAGAGTGCACGCAGCTAGGCATGATGGGACATCCTGTGTGGGTTAAGAAGCCTTCTGAGCCCGTTCCTCTACATACAGCTGCATCTGAGTAACGAACATACATTTCTTAAAAACAGATTTAAACTGTGTGCCTTTTTAAATTAATTTTTGAATGTCAGTTACACCAAAATATTGTAAGGGGTAGCGTGGGAACGAGGACCAGACGCGACAGTAGGGGTTCAAAAAGTGCTCGACTGAACACCACAGAGCGGGAGGGAAACCCCGCAAACAGGCAATAACGATAATACACCAAAATAATAACTCTCCACACCAGGAGGGATACCGCTACAACTCAAAGCGACCCGAAGAGGGCGAACAACTCTTAACGAGATATTAAAACAAACAACAAAGAAAAAGCTCACAACGAGGGAGCCGAAACACATAAACAAGAGGTATAGAGACGGAGAAGACAATCTGTCAAAGACAGAGGACAGGGGTGAAAAAAAGAGACAGGATAGAAACGACTAACCTAATCTAAGTTTCGATAAAACTCTTGAACACATGCACCCTTGTCCCGTGGAACCACAACACGTTGAGGATATACGGTCGATACTTAGTGTCCGGAATACACCGTAATTTACCGGCTTTCCTTGACCAAAAGATTGGCAATATGGAAGCGTCTAACACAGGTGACGCGAGGTTTAAATAATGACAGGAACAAGTGAATGCACTGAGTAGCCAACCCAAAAACACGCAACGGACAATGAAAATAAAGAGAAGAGACGCAACACGAGCGCTCCCCCGGGAAGTGGTCAAAAAGAGAAAAGCAGGCTGAGAACCATGACAAATATTTCCTTAAAAATGTAAACCATTATTGCTAAACTATGAAATAACTGCACAAAGATAAATATTAGATATCACAATTTGTTAAGTATTACATATGATTATGAAAGAGAGGTTTATTGACGTAGAGTGTATTCAGCATTAATTTCAGTGGTTAGTGATCTGGGTTTGTCACTGCAAAGTTTTAGTTTCAATCCCCAGGTTGAGCACTGCCATTGAGCTAAAGGTATATAACCTGAATTGATCCAGTAAATATCGAGCTGTAAACATGGATTGTATGTAAAATAATTTTAATTCACTAAGAGCATTGCTAAATGCCTAAAATGTACAATGTAATTTAAGTGTGAAAGGCTTCACTTTTACGATGTCTGATGTTCGTTTTCAGTGGAATGAGTCTGGGCTCCTGCATGTGCACCTCCTGTTCATCTGCAACAATCCAGGGGAAATCCTGGAGAAAAAGTTGGCCGAACACACATTTTGTAGTTTGAGCAACCCAAAACACATATGTAAAAACAACTCAATGACAGCAGTTGTATAATGGTTCACATCGGGAAAATTCTTTATTATCTAATATTCAGTAGTTCCTTTTTTGTGCAGAGTTGTATTTATTGCAAAAGTACACCATTTTGATCTAACAATGTATGTTCCCATTAATATAATGTATATATTGCAGCGTGTATGAAAATAAAGATATAATCACTGCCGATAAGTTTTCAATTGAGAATCATTTATGTGCAAAGTAATGGGTAACCGTCAACCTTTTGATACAGATTATCATATATTTACAGTATCAAATGAACAGTGTCAAATGACAACAAAGCAAATATAGTCCATTAAAATTACATACATTGATACCAGTCAAAAAAGCACTTGATTAAAGTACATTGCCCTCTAGTGTAAAATCTGGAAATTGCAGCTTGGGAAACCAAGGTGAGTGATACTGTTTCTCTTAACGAGAAACGAATTTACTAAAATAGATACAGTAGGGTTCAAAAGTCTGAGACCACAAGTGAAAATGCTTCTATTTTGCATTCTTTTCTAATTTTATGCAATTTTTTTCATTAGAAATGGTATTATCAGCATAACAATTTGAATGAATAGTTAAATATTTGAAAACTTCACACAAATGAAATAATTATTAGTATTTGGTATGTCCGCCTTTTGCTTTGATGACAGCTTCTACTCAAGCAAAGTAAGTGTGCAAAACCTGATGATCCATGTTATCTCAAAATGATTTGACAATGTTCCAAAGAGTATCTTTGTGATGTTACTGAATACTTGGCTTTCTCTGTCTTCAAGTGCCCCCATAAATGTTCGATGGGGTTGAGGTCAGGTGACTGTGGAGGAAGGTCCATGACAGTCAGCACTCCTTGCTCCTCTTTGGTCTTCAAGTAGTTCTTGCAAAGGTTTGAGGTGTTTAGGGGCATTATCCTGTTACAGTATGAATCCTTCTCCACAAAGCTCCAGCCCAGAGGGTATAGCATGTCTCTAAAGAATGGAGTGGTCATTTTCCCCCCATCAAGTCATGTGCTCCTGTTCCTTCATTGTGCAGCTGTATTCCATCAGTTTCATTCTTTCTCTTCCTGCACATTTTATTCCCTAGTAAAATTAACACTTTATATCAGTAAATACAGTATTAACCATGAATGTATAACACCAGGAGTGACTCCAGAATAAATTAAATATATTAATCTGAGGGCAAATTAAATTCTGTTCTTAAAAGGTATTGGTACATGATGTGAAAGGTTTTGCACGTACCATGTACTGCTTTCTCCCTGAAAAACAAATACTTGTTAATTATTTAATTACTTGACTAGATTTACATTTTTCTGAATAACTTAATTCAGATTTATTTAACAAATTAACATAAAATTAAACTGCATCACGCTTTACAAGTTTATTAAAGATAAAATTCTAAATCTTACCACATAGACGGAGAAACTTTCTTTAAATGATAATGATAAAAATGACAAGCTTGAATAAACTTTAGGGTTATGTTTATTATCAATACACAAATAAGAACGAGCAACAACTCCTGTTCTGTTCATTTTTGCTTTACCTGAGACTGATTTACTCGTCTGGAAAAGGATGTAAATACAGGAAACCTACTCTGTGTGTTGTTTGCAGGATGTAGAAAAGGATTTATCTGAAAAGGTTTTATCAGGACAGTCTCCACATTCAGTATTTTTAGATGTTGTTCCTGTGCCAGTAAATATCGGAAGATATTTTAAGACATTTCAAATCTTCAAGTTTCCAGAAAGGCAGACTGTGCAGTTAAGCGAGTTAATTTTACGAAACAGATAAAGATATTAAACAGATAAAGATATTAAAGGGATGGTTCACTTTTTGGTATTTCAGCTTTAGTGTATTGATTGGCACAAACAACTTATGTCTGTGATGAAGGATATTTTAGATATCTACAGTTTCTGGTGATTTGCTAGTATTGTGATAAATATATCTACTTCCTCAGAACGACCCACTGGCTTCACAATCGCTGGTGTAGGGGCATTAGCCAGTCAAATACATACACTAAACCTGAAGCATCGAGAGAGAAAAAAAACTTTAAAAGCTGAACTGTCCCTTCAAGATATTAAAGCAATCTAACCGTTGTGTATGATGAATTGTCCAGGCCTGCAGATTGTGTGTTTCTGTGCAAATCTTCAGCCCTTATTATCTGTCTCAGTGCAGTAGTGCTGATCAAAAGGCCCACACACAGCATCAGAGGTGGTACAGCACTCCTTGTATGTTTTTAAACCTAAACGGTCTGTGGAAGAACACAGAATAAAGACCTATATTAACACATTATACATTATAAGCCAAGAAATTGAATTTTCATTCCTAAAAAAAAAAGATATTATTAAAAAGACAGTCAAGCAAGTTGCAAATGGCCATGTCATGAATTAACTCATAAGTTTTAAGTTGAACATTAATATTTTCTCACCTGGGTCACACACTGTACAAGGCAAACATTCAGAGAGACAGTTTGGCTCGTGCATGAATGTGTTTTGAGTGCACTGTACACACGAGGTGTAAGTGTGCTCTGTGCAGTGCTTATAAACATGTGTCCCTAATGGGAAACAAAAAAAACTGTCACAAAATAAGGATTAAATGTACACGATTGAAATTCAATTATAATAAAAACATTTTTCACTTTATGAAAAAATATAATATAATATATGAGTGAAACAAACTAAATCTCCCAAGCTCAATACTGGAGCCAACACGGGAACTTAGCAAAGAAAAGAACACCTTCAGCACATAAGTTCGGATAGCCAGAACAGTGTAAAACCAAAATGAAACAACAAAGAAAAACTGTCTCAGAGAGAACAGCAAAGGACAAAATAAATAGCGCAGAACGCTAACAGGAGGAATAATATCTATACCTGAAAATAAGCTAATTTAGCAAGTCCCTCGTGAACATAAACAGCGTTTAATATCATGAGGTCGCTAGAACCTGGCTATACCTGGCTCAATGCAATGTCGAGTGATAAAGAACCACCGGGGAAGTGGAAGTGAGGAACTTAAATACCCCACAGGTAGAAGCACAGGTGAAATTAATAACGAGTGAGGGAAAACAAAACCTAGGAATGGAACGCGGAAAAAATCCGATAGATTCTCAATCGGAAAACCAGGACGAGAACCGCAACAGAAAAGAAAACAATAACCCACGAACCATGACAACAATACAATAAAGCCTGCTTCTGAGAACATGGCTGCTGCAGGCCCAAGCGTCATAATAAAGGTGTGTTGAGGATGCAGTCAATCTGGCCCTTCATCACACACTACAGCACCTGGAGACACCCAACACCTACGCCCGCATCTTGTTTATGGATTTCAGCTCTGCTTTTAATACCATAAACCCGGACAAACTCTTCAAAAAACTACTGGACATGAAAATTGACCCCTGCATCTGTCACTGGATCTACAACTTCCTCTGGAACAGGCAACAGAGGGTAAAGGTAAACAGTATAACATCCCGCCCTATGACCCTCAGCACTGATGCGCCCCAGGGCTGCATCCTCTCACCCTGGCTATTCTCCCTGTACACAAACCATTTCACATCCCACCACAGCACTGTCAACATCTACAAATATGCAGATGACACAACCATTCTAGGCAGTGGCGGCTGCTGAGCTGAAAATGAATAACCTACAGCTCAACACATCCAAAAAACAAGAACTCGTCATCGACCTCAGGCACAAGCCACACCCCTAAACCCCCATACTCATCTCTGGCGAGCCAATAATCACCACTGACTCCTACTAATTTCTTGGAAAGTGTATCAGCAATACACTTACAGTAAATGGAAAACCAACACAGACCGCCTGCACAGCAAAGATTATTCTCAAGAAATTCAGACAACACCTCCTTCTCTGCTTCTCCACAGCAATCATTGACAGCATCCTCACCTCATCCATAACAGTCTGGTGCAACAGCTCGAACCGTCACACTCAGAATAAACTCCAGCGCATTGTCAATAAATCATCCAAGATCATTGGCACTCCCCTCCCAACAATTGCATCACTTCACCTCAAACGAACGCTGGTCAGGACAAGAAAAATCATTGCTGAACCCACTCACCCAGCTTACCACCTCTTCCAGCTGCTGCCCTCTGGAAGGTGCTATAGATCAGTGATTTTCAACCACTGTGCCGCGGCACATTAGTGTGCCGTGAGAGATCGTCAGGTGTGCCGTGGGAAATTATCCAACTTCACTTAACTAGTAACACTTTTGGTTGGTGGTGTGACTCAGGATTTTTTTAAATGTAAAAAATCTGCCTTGGCTCAAAAAAGGTTGAAAAACACTGCTATAGATCACTGCCCACCAAAACAACACATTTCAAGAACAGCTTCTTCCCCACTGCAAGACGGACTCTGAATTCTTACCACTGTTCCTCACATACTGCTCCCTGCCTGCATGTCTCCCATTGAATATACTGTGTGAATATCATGTAAATATGTTGTGTGACTGCGATGTCCAGTATTTATTATTGTGTTGTACTGTCTCACGAGTGTTAATATCATCATTGTGGTTAATGTATGTATTGTGCAATATGTTTGATATTTAATGTGTGCTGGAACTGAGCTGTAACGTGCTGTACCGATTCCACCAGCCCGGCTGTGTGGTCATTAAACTATCTGAATCTGAGCTAAAGGTATTTAACCTGAACTGATCCACTAAATATCCAGCTGTAAGTATGTATGTATAGAAATGTAACCTGTTATACGCTAAGGGCATTGCTAAATGCCTAAAATGTCATTTCAGTGTGAAAAGCCTCACTTTTACGATGTCTGATGTCATTGTTTTCAGTGGAATGAGTCTGGGCTCCCGCATGTACACCTCCTGTTCATCTGCAACAATCCAGGGGAAATCCTCTAATATATATACATGTCATACCAGTTCAAGCAACCCAAAATACAGACATAACAACTCGCAGTGCGTATGCACTATCTGCACTTTTTTCTATTCAAGTAGTTTCTTGTGGTATTTATTGCGAAAGTAAACCGTTTTCTTCTCACAAACTATATTCCCATTAAAATAATGTATATATATTGCAGTGTGTATGAAAAAATATAATCACTGCCAATAAGTTTTCAATTTCAGATTCATTCATGTACACATAAATGTGTAACCATCAACCTTTTAACCAAATTAAATTCTATTCAATTCAATAAACTTTATTCATCCCGGAGGGGCAATCGGTTGCTGGGAATACGGAGGTTAACACCAAGACAGAGAAAGGGACATACACACACAACTACAGCAACAGCAATAACACAAATAAGGTGCAATAAATAATTTAAATGTTTTAAATAAATAAAAAAGTGCAATAAAACTTGGAAGTACATGTATGTACACATATCCATATATAGCCACACATATAGAAAGTACAGTTACTTAATGCCACAGAGGCTCAGAGAGTGCAGAGGGGAGGTGATCATTGATGAGCCTGATGGCCTCGGGCACAAACGTGACTCTCCTCCTGACAGTCCGGCACCTAGGCCAACGGTAGCGCCGACCCAGAGACAGCAGTTCAAAGGCTGAGTGGAGGGCACGGGAGGAGTCGTCTAAAATCTTAATGAATAATTAATACGGATTATCATATATTTACAGTGTCAAATGAACAATGACAACAAAACAAATATAAGTGATAGTTGATGTCCATTAAAATTGCATACATTGATGCCAGTCAAAAACACATTTGATTCATGTACATTACCCCCTAGTGTAGGATCTGGGAATTGCAGCCTGGGGGTGCCAATGTTTGTGATACAGTTTCTTCCCAAGTCTATTATGTCTTAATGGGCGAAGATTAACATGAAAAGCTACAGGATAGGTTCTTGATATTCCATCAGGCACTATGATGAGTACAGCATGTAAAAAAACATATTTTGGTTTGTTTTGACTAAATTGATATTTATGACATAGTCTACATAGATCATTATTTATTAGATTTATTATTCTAGTCATTATTCAGCCTGGATTTTAAGCAGAGAGTGGTTAAATGATGTACTGCTCTTCAGATATCAAAGAATGATACTGAACATTTGAACAGTAGCCTAGTTTAAAAGACCACTTAAGATGGGAATGACCTATTTTAGCAAAACGTGTTTTGCACACAGCCCAATAGTTTCCTTTTTTTTTTTTTACCAGTCTTTGTTATTTCTCCCTTCAAGTCATGAGCTCCCTTACCTTCGTCCTGCGGCTGTTCCATCACGTTCATTCTTTCTCTTTCTGTCCGTTTTGTTTCCTAGTAAAATTGACAGTTTATCTTCGTAAATACTATAAGGTTATATTATAAAGGTCATTTCATAACACCAGAAGTGACTCCACAATAAACTAACCTGAGAGAAATTTTAATTCTGCTCTAAAAAGGTATTTCAAAAATAAGGCACATAATGTGAAAAGTTGTGTACGTACCATGTTCTGCTTTCTCCTCCCTAAAAGCAAAATATTTGTTAATTATTAAATTTCTTGATTACTAATTTTTAATTTTCCAAATAACTTCAAAAAAATTTCCCATGAAATTAAACTGCATCAACCTTTACAGGTTTATTAAAAATCAAATTCAAAGACTTACCATGTAGATGGGGAAACGCAATTAAGGTTAAAATGGTTACTAAGAAGAAAACTGGCAAAAGTAGCATCGCCATGGTAACTGTGAGAACAGGAAAAGATTTTCCACATTCACTGTCCGATGTGTTCCTGCTGTTATTTCCTTCTGTCCCAAGAATTGGTATCTGTCACACAAATAAATATATGAAAAGTCCAAATCTCAAATAAACTTTAGTGTTAATGTTTAGGACATAAATAATAACGAGCAAGACATCCTGTTCAGTTAATTTTTCCTTTAACGCAGACGGATTTACTCGTCTGAAAAATTATATAATTCAGGAATAAAAGCAGGAAACTTACTCCATGTGATGTTTGCAGGATGTAGAAAAGGATTTATTCGAAAAGGTTTTGTCAGGACAGTCTCCACATTTGGTATTAGTAGATGTTGTTCCTGTGCCAGTAAATATTGGAAGATATGTTAAGACATTTAAAATCTTCTTAAGTTTTCAGAAAGGCCTGGCAGACTGCAGTTAAGTGAGTTAATTTTACAAAAAAGTGGCGTAGCAGACACCCCGGTAGCCCCCGTGGTACAGGGGGGCGGGCGCGGAGGAAGACAGGAGGACATGACTACAGGAATCTCTCAAGTTGGAGTAATGTTAGGCTGATTCAATTAGATTTATTTTATTTACCTTGATTTTATTGCTTTGCATCCCATTAGTGTTGTCGAATAGCCAGACAAAACCAGCTTTCAACAATAAAGACCAAGAGTGAGAGTGACTGAATTATAACTTTTTTCCTTCATTAAAATGTGATGCACCGATCACTGCTAATGGTTGTCATAACAACATGACTTGTCAGGTATGTGGCTCCCTATTGGGTGGGCAGAAACTATGCCACTGAAGGGGATGGTTCACCTTCTGGAATTTATTAAAGGAGATGGTTTATTAAAGGGATGGTTCACTTTCAGTTTTAGTGTATTTTCTCGATTGGCCCAGACAACTTACATCTGTGATGAAGGATATTTTAGATATCTACAGATAGTTGCTGGTGATCTGCTAGTATTGTGAAAAATACATCTGCTTCCTCAGAGTGACCCACCAGCTTCACCACTAGGTCAATGACAAATGTGACCTTTGCATTGTAATAGGGGAGTTTATTAAACTGTTGTTTGACACTTAAACATAAACTTGGCACACAT
Source organism: Ilyophis sp. 1 JC-2022 (assembly GCA_022702515.1). Classification (NCBI taxonomy): domain Eukaryota; kingdom Metazoa; phylum Chordata; class Actinopteri; order Anguilliformes; family Synaphobranchidae; genus Ilyophis; species Ilyophis sp. 1 JC-2022. Next base: position 58,664,894 of record CM040402.1, read on the forward strand.
TATACTGTATATCGAGTACAAATAGAACAAATGTTTTCAAGAGTAACTTTCCAACATTTTCTACAAGAACAACATTATAAAAACAGAGCCATTACATTTTCAAAATGTGTGCATTTTTTTTTAAACAATTATTTTGAATCTGAAATTGCTTACCATCAATAAAGTGACTTTAAAATTCCACATATCTGATTTTCATTTCTTTTCAAATGCCCATGTATCCTCATTCACAAAATTATGGTCTCATTTCTTCCCATTGTGACCTAGAAAAAATAATAACAGGTCAGTGCTGTGACCCAAATGAGGACTGAATGGATCCCCAATGACCTCAATGTACTGAACCTCGACTCTGGAACCCATTGCAACATTTTGACCGCTAAAATTACAGAACTCTTGAGGGTTTTTGGAAAAATTCTGGCATTAGATGTTATTCTATTATTCTTGTCAATATTGATCATACACCATGCCTTGATGTCTGAATGCGGAATGTGATTTTTGGGGCTTGATATTCAATTATATCCTTATCCTCTCCAACAGGGCTTTTCCATTAAAATATAATTTTGATCCATTTATAATTGGGTCATCAAGAAGTGAATATATGCATTTTAAGTAAAAAACCTTGCACTTTCAAAAGGTGATAAAAATATGCTTGATAATGCTTAGTTTTCATAAATCTTTCATATATGTATAATTTATACAGTACAGTTCAAATGTATTTGGACAGTGAAACAATTTTTGTTGTTTTGGCTCTGTACTCAAGCACAGAATTTGAAATGGAAGTGACTATGAGGTTAAAGTGCAGACTTTCAGATTTAATTTGATGGTTTTTACATCCATATTGAGGGAACCGTGTAGCAATTGTACTACTGTAGCCATTTTGACACATAGCCGCCCCCCCATTTCAGGGGACCAAAAGTAATTGGATAAAATAACATAAACTTAAATAAAGTCATCATATTTAATATTTGGTTGCATATCCTTTGCATGCCATGACTTCCTGTTGTCTGTGACCCAACAATATCAAAAAACTCTTGATATCTTATTTTCTGGTACGCTTACAAGTAATATTAACCCCTCTGCATTTGAATGGATCTCTATGGGAATTGGGGGGCAGGACTAGCCACATGGTTGGCTTAATGGCTGTAAGTCATCAAGGGTCTGAGGTATCAACCGAGCCTCAAACCATCACTCTGCTGCCAGATATGCAGGAGATATGGATGGATCACTTGAAGGGTTGTTTCTCCTGACACCATAGAGTTCAATAGAAAATGTATAGTATCGCTTGTAGGAATTTGTTGATAGTATTGCTTGTAAGAGTACCTGAGAATAAGATATCAGGAGTCATGATAGCATCACACCCCGATCCTGAAAAAACCTACACTGGACCCCTCCAACATCCAAAACTACACACCGGTATCTCTTCTTTCTTTTCTTTCCAAAACTATCGAACGTTTCTAACCAACTGTCGTCTTTCCTTACCCAGAACAACCTGCTAGACCCCCACCAGTCCGGCTTCAAACCTGGCCACTCAGCGGAGACCGCACTCCTCTCCGTCAGCGAGATGCTTCATGCAGCTCGGGCAGCCTCCCTCTCCTCTGTGCTAATACTTCTAGACCTCTCTGCCGCCTTCGACACCGTAGATCACTCCATCCTCCTGTGGTCCCTGTCTGCAGCGGGGATCGGCGGCTTGGCCCTGGCCTGGATTGAGTCCTACCTCTTGGAACGCTCCTCCCAGGTTGCCTGGGCTGGTAAAGTATCGGCACCCCGTCCCCTTAACACAGGAGTCCCCCAGGGCTCAGTCCTTGGTCCCCTCCTTTTCTACACCTACACCAAATCCCTTGGCCCTGTTATCACTGCTCATGGTCTTTCTTACCACTGCTATGCTGATGATACTCAACTCTTTCTCTCCTTCTCACCCTCTGACACTCAGGTATCAGTCCGCATCTCCGCTTGCCTGAGAGACATCCAGAGCTGGATGGACAACCGCCATCTCAAGCTCAATCCTGGCAAGACTGAGCTCATCTACATTCCTGCTCTAACCTCACCTCCTCTCAATCTCTCTATTTCCCTAGGAGACACCCCACTGACCCCAACGCCCTGTGCCAGGAACCTCTGAGTCGTGATGGACAACAGGCTGTCCCTCTCCGAGAACATCGCAGCAGTAACCCGGGCATGCAGGTTCTTCCTGTACAACATCAGGAGAATCCGCCCCTTCCTCACCACCCACTCAACCCAGCTCCTGGTCCAAGCAATGGTGCTGTCCCGCCTGGACTATTGCAACTCTCTCCTGGCTGGCCTGCCAGCATCGGCCATTAGACCCCTTCAGCTTATCCAGAACGCAGCAGCGCGCCTTGTCTTCAACCTCCCCCGACACTCCCATGTCACCCCCCTGCTCATCGACCTCCACTGGCTACCGGTGATGGCTCGCATCAAATTCAAAACATTGGTGCTCGCCTTCCAGGCAGTCCGAGGATCTGCCCCTCCATACCTCCAAAAACTAATCAGACCCTACACACCTGCCAGATCCCTGCGTTCCGCCTCCTCAGGACGACTGGTCCCCCCCCCCCTCTTCATACTAGCACCCGGTCTCGACGTCTGTCTGTCCTGGCCCCACGGTGGTGGAATGAGCTCCCTGTGGAGGTCAGAACAGCAGAGAGTCTGACCGCCTTCAAGCGCAGATTGAAGACTCACCTCTTCAAGCTGCACCTCTCTCCACCCCTCCCTACCTCCCTGTGACTATTGTTATTAATGTTGTGTAATTACCCCCCCCCCCCAAAAAAAAAACAACAAAAAAAACAATCATACTGACTGCGCCTAGTACTTAGATTCGTACTTGCCTTTTTAGTCCTAATGCACTATGTACGTCGCTCTGGATAAGAGCGTCTGCTAAATGTCTATAATGTAATGTAAATGTAATGCATGTTCCAAACATGTGTTTTTTGAACTTCCCAATTAATCTCTGCTCTTAAGATATTTGAAAAAGTAGGCACATGATGAGAAAAGTTTTGCACGTACCATGTTCTGCTTTCTCCTCCCTGAAAGCAAGATACTTGTTCATTATTTAATTACTTGATGACTAGATTTAAATTTTTATTTACAACTTTACTCAGATATATTTAAAAAATGTAAACATAAAATTAAACTGCATCACACTTTATATTCCCCTTACAAATAAACCACATAGAAGAGAAACTTACTTAAAATAAAAATTATTAAAATGACAAACAGTGATACAAGCAGCACAGGCAACAGCAGAGCGACCATGAGACCATGAGAAGATCTTGTTCCGCATTCACTGTCCGATGTTTTTGTTCCTGCTGTAATTTCCTGAAGTCCCAAAGACTGGCAACTGTCACACAAATAAATACATTAAAAGTCCAAATCTCAAATAAACTTTAGGGTTATTTTTAGTATCAATTCACAAATAATAACGAGCAACAACTCCTGTTCTGTTCATTTTTGCTTTACCCGAGATTTACTCGCCTGGAAAATGATGTAATTCAGGAATAAATACAGGAAACTTACTCTGTGTGTCGTTGGCAAAATGTAGAAAAGGATTTATTTGAAAAGGTTTTGTCAGGGCAGTCTCCACATTCGGTATTAGTAGATGTTGTTCCTGTGTCAGTAAATATTGGAAGATATATTAAGACATTTAAAATCTTCAAGTTTTCATAAAGGCAGACTGTGCAGTTCAGTGAGTAAATTTAGCGAAACAGATAAAGATATTAAAGGGATGGTTCACTTTCAGTTTTAGTGTATTCTCTCGATTGGCCCAGACAACTTACGTCTAAATGAGGGATATTTTAGATATCTACACTAGTTGCCAGCGATCTGCTAGTATTGTGATAAATATATCTACTTCCTCGGAATGACCCACAGCTTCACGATGGCTGGTGTAGGAGCATCAGCCAATCAAAAACATCCACTAAACCTTAAATATCGAGAGAACAAAAAACTCTAAAAGAAAACTGTCCCTTCAAGATATTAACACAATCTAACCGTTGTGTATGATGAATTGTCCAGGCCTGCAGATTGTGTGTTTCTGTGCATATTTGCAGCCCTTATTATCTGTCTCAGTGCAGTAGTGCTGATCCAAAGGCCCACACACAGCGTCAGAGGAGGCACTGCACTTCCTGTCTGTTTTTAAACCTAAATGATCTGTGGAGGAACACAGAATAAAGACCCATATTAACACATTATATGAGCATTTCAGCAACGAACCTGTTCATCATTCACCATCAATATTCTGAAGTCAAAACAGAATGTTGAATTTTAATTCCTCTAAGAAGTTTAAAATATATTATTTTAAAAGACAAAGTTGGAAATGGCCAAGTCATGAATGAACACATAAGTTGAATATTCATCTTTTCTCACCTGGGTCACACACTGTACAAGGCATACATTTAAGGAGACCATTGGGCTGGTCGATGAATGTGTTTTGAGTGCACGGTACACATGAGGTGCTGCTGTATTCTGTGCAGTGCTTATAAACACGTGTCCCTAATGGGGGGGGGGGGGAAACAGTCACAAAAGAAAAGCTAAAAGCAAATGTATCCATTAGAAATTACATTGATTATAATTAAATAAAGAGCACTTTCAATTTTTTAACCCCTGTACGCCAATATCTACTGAACTAAATGTTGTACAGATAAAACAATAGATGGTGACTTACCAGGTGAGCACATTGGACAGCACTCTCCATGGATGTCATATTCTGCATTTCCACAAGAATAGGAGCGGTCACAGAACAGGACCTGAGGCAAATGTAATATTACAAATTAAACACAATAACCATGCGGTTATTTCTGGTTTCAATTGAATATCTACGATCTGAAACATTAGATCAAGTGATTGCTGAGGTTATGGTAGCAGTAGCACGTAGAACAATGGGCATATCTGTGAAAAGAAATGCCTCACATCAAATTGCCCATTCAGCAACTGCAGCCAAAATTATTTTATGACCACCAGGCCAATGACAGATTTCACCTTCTTATTGTAATAGGGGAGTTTATTTTATTAGTTTGAATCTTTAAAGCAGGGATACTCAAATCTGGCTCAGTCTTGATGCCAGTAGTAAGTTTGTTTTAGTTCTACCATTTTAATCAGGGATAGACTTAGATCTGAGATACACAGGAATCCCTGATGAATCAGTGACATTAATAAATCAGTTAACTATCCAGTATAAAAGAAAATCCAACAGTACTACTGGCCCTGAGATCGAGATTTGAAAATCCATGTTTTTTTGGGAATAGCACTAAGCCGGGTACTGAACTAATAGAACCTACCAGAAAGCTATGCTATCCTAACTATGCTAAATGTGATAGGCGAATCTGAAATTACTTACCATCAATACAGTGACTTTCAAATGCCACATATATCTGATTTTCCTTTTTCCTTTATTTCCGTGCAAAATAAATAGTGTTAATTTAACTCCAGAGTTGATAAGAGTTTATTTAGCACTTTATAATTTACTGTGTGCTTGAAATATGTTCATATATCCTCTTTCACAAAATTATGGTCTTATTTCTTCCGGAAGTCCTGGTTTTTATGATTCGACCTAGGAAGAATAACATGTTACATCATATCATCCCCATTTTAATTGACTTTCTGTATTCCCTCTGCAGTCCTTTACAGACATAAAAAGGTCATTTATAAAAAGGTTGACCCCCTGGACTTTTATTAATAATAATAATAATAATAATAATAATAATAATAATGCCTTGCGTCTATAACGCACATTTCTCACACTCAAAGCACTTTACAGCGATGAGGAAGAAAGTCCCCTCAACCACCACCAATGTGTAGCAACAGAAGCCATTTTGCACCAGAATGCTCACATCAGCTGAGCTGGAGAGGGAGAGAACAATTTTTAGCCAATTAAACTGGGGGATGATTAGGTGACAGATTGAAAGAGCCAGGTTGAGCATACTTGTGCAAAATGGCTGCCGTTGCATCACCCAGGTGGGTACTACACATTGGTGGTGGTGGTTGAGGAGTTTCCCCCTCATCATTGTAAAGCAATTTGAGTGTAAGAAAGGTGCGATATAAATACCAGGCATTATTATTATTTTACTGGTTCACTTGTTACTATTATATAGCCTAGCATTCTATGCAGGATGTCGCCTAATTATGAATCCCTGTGTGCTCTTGAAATGTGTAACATGAAAAAATGCCCCAATATCTTCTAACATACTTCTTCCAACAATGAAAACAAACTATTTCATAGCCTAATAAATAACTAAATTCACCTGACTAATAAGAGTCTTGCAACATTCACCAGAAAGACATACAGTTGTGTTAAAACAAATAGCAGTTCAACATCAGTCACTTGATGAACCACTGTTATTAGTAGTAGTGATATTTCTGTATGGCAAATAATTTACTTGTAGATGTAGTAGTGTAATAGAAAAACAACAGACCCAACTGTCATGACATGCATGCTGCTTGTTCTGAGTAATTGACTCATTCATTGAAAGGGGCGTGTTTAAAATAATAGCAGTGTGGAGTTTAATTAGAGAATTAATTCATTCTGTGAAAAAACAGGTGTCATTAATTGTCCTCTATTAAGGAAGAATAGAAGCAAATGTTTCACACATTGTTATAAAATATATTTCCTTCTGAATTGCTAAGTAAGATGGGCCTTTCCCAACATTGTTCGGAGGAACAACGTAATTTGATTAAAAATCTGATTGGAGAGGGGAAAACATATAAAGAAGTGCAGCAAATTATAGGATGCTCAGCTAAAAAGATCTCAAATGCTTTAAATGGCAAGTGCAGAATCGGTCCAAATTTGCCAAGGAACACATCGATTGGCCCAAAGAGAAATGGCGTAACATTCTGTGGACTGATGAGAGTAAAATTGTTCTTTTCGGGTCTAGTGGTCGTCGACAGTACGTCAGACGACCCCCGGGTACTATGGCAAGCCATTTTAACATACTTACTAGTAACTATTCTAAAGTTACTAGTACTTATTTTTTAGTTACTAGTCACTAATCCAATAGTGACTAGTATCTATTTCAGTTTTACTAGTAACTATTCATTTGATACTAGTACTTATTATTTAGTTACTAGTAACTATTCCAATAGTTACTAGTATCTATTTCAGTTTTACTAGTAACTTTTTATAGATGAGAAACAGTCTGAAAGACAATAAGCACGCGCTGCTCAGCGCTTGTTACATCTGTTCAGTTTATCCTTTTCACACATAACACAATGTCACCATAAAATTAACTACTAGGACAATTAAGAATGTACGATACTGATTATCACTGTGTTGTGTTTATTAGTCCAATATAAGCTAAAGATGTAGTTTTTAGGCCTTTTAGCCGATTTTGGATTTTGGAATAGGCTAGGCATACTGTCAAATTTTATTGAATTGCATCCTGTGGTCGACTTGGCGCACAGCAGGGTCCGGCAATTGGAACAAATGTTAAAACGGCGTGCCGATTGATGTCTTCAGTGTGGTGTGGTTCTCATTAATATTTAGCAGCTAATTTGCATGCCACGTAGATATCACGTTGTCAATGTTACTAGTACTTACTGGGTTGTGGATATCTTTCTGAATAGTTACTAGTAACTAAAATATAAGTACTAGTATCTAAAAACATTGTACTAGTAAAAATTGAATAGTTACTAGTAACTATTGGAATAGTTACTAGTCACTAAAGAATAAGTGTGAGACAGGGCTGCCTCCTCTCTCCGTTCCTCTTCCTCCTGTGTATTGACTGGATCATGAAACAATCAACCAGCAATAAAAAAAATGGCATCCAGTGGAGTCTGACAGAACACCTTGACGATCTCGACTTCGCAGACGACATCGCACTGCTTTCACATACACACCAACAGACGCAGGACAAGACCACACGGCTGGAAACAACCGCAGCTGAGCTTGGACTTAAAATAAATGGGCCAAAAACCAAAATCATGCGGATTAACAACAAAATCATGAATCCCATAACACTCGAGGGCCACTCTCTCGAAGAGGTAAATAAATTTACCTATCTGGGAAGTGTGATAGCTGTGGATGGAGGGACAGAGGAAGACATAAAGTCGAGAATTGAAAAAGCAAGAGCAGCATTCAACATCCTAATCAAGATCTGGAAAACAAAAAACATCTCACTCAAGACCAAGCTTAAAATCTTCAACTCCAACGTCAAATCAGTACTGCTGTACGGATCCGAAACATGGAAGAACACCACTACCATCATAAACAGGCTGCAGACATTCATGAACCACTGCCTAAGACGCATCCTTGGGATCTTCTGGCCAAACACAATCAACAACATCAACCTGTGGGAACGCACAAACCAAGAACCAATAGAAGTACAGATGAAAAGGAGAAAGTGGATCTGGATTGGACACACACTGAGAAACAAAGCAGCAATAACCAAACAGGCACTGACATGGAACCCACAGGGCAAACGGGGGAGAGGTCGTCCCAAGAACACCTGGAGAAGAAGTACAGAGCAAGAGTTTAAGAAGGAGGGGCTGACGTGGCAACAGCTGGAGAAGATGGCCCAAGACAGACGAGGGTGGAGGCGATTCATCAATGGCCTATGTTCCGAAAAGAATACAAAGGCCTAATGAATGAATGAATGACTAAAGAATAAGTACTAGTATCTAATTAATAGTTACTAGTAAAACTGAAATAGATACTAGTCACTATTGGAATAGTTACTAGTAACTAAAGAATAAGCACTAGTATCTAATGAATAGTTACTAGTAAAACTGAAATAGATACTAGTCACTATTGGATTAGTGACTAGTAACTAAAAAATAAGTACTAGTAACTTTAGAATAGTTACCAGTAAGTCTCGAGGAATAAATGTTAAAATGGCTTGCCATAAACTAATCCAATAGTAACTAGTATCTATTTCAGTTTTACTAGTAACTCTTAATTAGACACTAGTACTTATTCTATAGTTACTAGTAACTATTCCAATTGCTACTAGTAACATTTTTATTGCTACTAGTAAGAATGTTAATTGAACTATCAAGTCTAGTGATTTACCGATAGTGATTTACCGATCACTAGTCTTTACCGATGACGAGTAAAACAGAAATAGTTACTAGTAAGAATAAAAATATTACTAGTAACAATTGGGTTACTCATAACTAATAAATAGGTACTGGTATCTAATGAATAGTTACTAGTAAAACTGAAATAGTTACTAGTAACTCTTGGAATAGTTACTAGTCACTAAAAAATAAGAACTAGTAACTAATGAATAGTTACTAGTAAAACTGAAATAGATACTAGTCACTATTGGAATAGTTACTAGTCAGAAGAAAATAGTTGATATCTGAACCGCAGAGCCCCATAGAATTCAATTGCAAAAAATTTCAATCTCTTACTAGTAAAAATGGAATAGTTACTAGTAACGAAAGAGTAAGTACTAGTATCTAATAAAAAGTTACTAGTAAAACTGAAATAGATACTGTTGGGAATTATTGTTGGGAATTCCATTAAATCCATTGGTCACCTGTGACAATATGTATTGATTATATTTGAATATGTATCACCTGTAAACTGTATCACCTGTGACAATATGTATTGATAGTATCTGAATATGTATCTATGAAATGTATCATGTGCACCAAAACACAATAAAATATATAAGGTATAATGTTAGAAGCACATAATACACTTTCACAGCAGGTATAATGTGAGCACAAAAGCACATAATGTTAGATCAAATGGAAGCACGCTTTCACAGCAGCGCAACTCTGTTTTTGGGAGATGTGGGAGCGCGGGAGCACCTGGTATTTTTTAAGGGTCTGTTGGAAGGTGGGGGAGCGCCTGGTATTTTCCAAAGGCAGACTAATTAAAATACACTCACACAGTTACACAGAAACGCATAAAAAATAATGAGGAAAGTTTACAAAAATAGAGCAATCATAATGACATGAAGATATTATTAATTTTCGGTGCTTTCCAGAGTTCAGTTTAAGGTTTCCATCCACAGAAGAGATCAGACAGAGACTGGACATGCGCGGACATGCGCACTGAGGAAACCATCGTGGCTTGAGAAGAGACACCTGATTGGCGAAAGACGGGAGAATGGGATGGACAATCTGATAAGAAACTGTATAAAGATGGACTGTAAACCAAGAATAATTGAGTGTCCCTGCGGAGGAGTGTCTCTGCGGAGATGTCATGACCTTGATCGTGAGGTGTATGGGATAAGGTCTGGCATTTTTTATAGTCTCTGCGGGGACACTACGCTGGACTTTTGTTGTATGTTTAATGAAATAAAGTCTAGCATTCTCTGAGAATTACTGCCTCATTCTCTTTATTTAAACACTTTGAAATTTGAGAGCAAAAGTTGAGAACTCTGAATTTTCTTGAGAACTCTGAAAATCTTGTCGCTTGGAAACCACGACAATACTAGTAACTATTGGAATAGTTACTAGTAAATAAAAATAAATACTAGTATCTAATGAATAGTTACTAGTAAAACTGAAATAGATACTAGTCACTATTGGATTAGTGACTAGTAACTAAAAAATAAGTACTATTAACTTTAGAATAGTTAAGTTTTGAGGAATAAATGTTAAAACGGCTTGCCGTACGGGTACTGAATTCAAGCCACAGTACACTGTGAAGAGAGTGAAGCATGGTGGCGCAAAAATCATGGTATGGGGATGTTTTTCATACTACGGTGTTGGGCCTCTTTATCGTATACCAGGGATCACGGATCAGTTTGAATACATCAAAATACTTGAAGAGATTATGTTGCCGTATGCCGAAGAGGAAATGTCGCTGAAATGGGTGTTTCAACAAGACAACGACACCAAACACACGAGTAAGCGAGCAACATCTTGGTTCCAGACAAAAAGGATTGAGGTAATGGAGTGGCCAGCTCAAACCCCCCGACCTCAACCCCATTGAAAACTTGTGGGGTGACATTAAAAATGCAGTTTCTGAAGCAAAACCCAAAAATTCACAGGAACTGTGGAGTGTAGTTCGTTCATCCATTCTGGGCTGAAATACCAGAAGGTGCCAGAAGTTGGTTGACTCGATGCAACGCAGATGCGCAAAAATAATGGTTTTGCAACTAAATATTAGTTCAGTAATTTAAAGTGAAGTGAAATCTTGAACAATTTCTTCATTTTATACAGTAAGTGTTTGAGTTTGAAGAGAAAAATGTCGAGTTATTTTTTTGAACAGATTAATATCATTTGTCTTTGCTTCCTGTAAAAGAATAACGCAGACTTGATAAAAATGTGTTAATGCTTTGATTTTGAATTGAATGTGTAATGTTTCCACTACATTTGAAATATGGAACTAAAAGCTATTTTAAAATATTTGCACTTTATTCACTTTTTTTTTTAACGCACTATTTATTTGAACATTTGAAACGTTTTCCGTGTTGAAAGCAACTTTTATGTTTCCGTGTTATTAACTATTCCTGTCATTTTATCATAAGTAGACAGACATAATAAGCCTTACTTGATTCTGTGAGCATGCCGAGAATCAATTTGTCCTTGGAATCTGTGTAGCCTGCATCAGTCCAAAGTTTGCTGCATGGTGAAAACATTCTGCGAACTACTTTCTTTTGACTTCCTGTGTGGTTAGGCTCACCGATCATCACATGCGATACAAAGGGGTAACAGACAGGCTGACGAGTTCAATTCCAAGTTACTCACACATACAAATTACTATCCGTAATAAAACGAACAAAATCTAGGCCAATTGATATCAAAATGAGGCCAAGTTAAAACAAACATCTTATCTCACAGAAATTAACGGGCTTTATTCCAAAGCAATGCTAACCAAAATTTCCTAAATTACTTAATGTAACTTGGCCGTTTTTTCATCTTACCAACTGAAGAGAAAGTGGTCATTCAAACTTTATGTGCATTTCAAGGTGGGTTACAATTCCAACACAAAGTGTGCATTTCATTCTTCAAAAGCAAATAAGCTCTTAGTTTATGCATGTTTTCCGCACCTCACCATTGAAAAGTATTGTCACGTGTGCATTGCATTTCACATTGTACCACCGTAGGCCTAATGATTGCATTTAAATGTTACACAAATGTATCTCCATACTAAGAACTATGGGGGCCAACAGTGTCACAAGTATGTTGTCTGCAAGTGTGACTTAGACTGGAATCTAACTAAAGTGATAATACAGGCTTATAGTTCTGTTATCTGGATAACTCGGTAATCCTGCTTTGTGGAATACCCCCCAGGTCTGATTCAGAATCCCACGTACCAGGAGTGGATTTGTACCTTTGGAGAGAAAAGCCATTTAATAAGTGCTGATTTAAACAATGTTTAATATGTGTACGGTATGGAGAGTAATGGGAAATGTTTAATAACCCAAGTTTTTAATGCATAATACAGAAATGGAATTGTTTTACATGACACCAATAATAGGAAAACTAAAACAACGTTCTATTTATTTCTGTTGGAAAATGATCAATTGCTCATACCTATATTCTTTCCCAAGGCATTTCTGTGATAACGTTCTGAAAGCTACACACGTGCATGTATGACTATGGAAAACATCTCCAGTTATGAGGTCCACCAGATGATGGCTTGAAATGTACAACACACCACAAAATCACACGTAGCTTGAATTCCCCAGTCATTTCCTCTGCTCATGTCGGTTACAGACCAGCCCTCAGTTTCACACCCACAATGCAATAGCCTGCTTCTGAGAACATGGCTGCTGCAGGCGCAAGCGTCGTCATCTCTTCTGTTTTCAGAAGAGTGCAAGCAGCTAGGCATGATGGGACATCCTGTGTGGGTTAAGAAGCCTTCTGAGCCCTTTCCTCTACATACAGCTGCATCTGAGGAACGAACATACATTACATTTACAACAGATTTAAACTGTGTGCCTTTTTAAATGCCAATTTTGAATGTCAGTTACACCAAAACATTTCCTAAAAATGTAAACCATTATTGCTAAACTATGGCATCACCGTACTAGGATAAATATTAGAGATCACAATTTGTCAAAGAGAGGCTTATTGGCAGTGTAGAATTTCAGCATAGCAGTGTAGCATAGTGGTTAGTGATCTGGGCTTGTCATTCCAAAGTTGTAGTTTCAATCACCAAACTAGTAGTAGATATGGATGGATCACAACCCTTCCAAGTGATCCATCCATATCTACTGCATATCTGGCAGCTACTGTATATCTGGCAGCAGAGTGATGGCTTGAGGCTCGTTTGATACCGCAGACCTTTTAGCCAACCGTGGGTTCCATACTATTCCTGTGTAATGTACAGCTTAATCTAGTCCCACCCCCCAATTCCCATAGAGATCTATTCAAATGCACAGAGGTTATAGTATCGCTTGTAAGAGTACCTGAAAATAAGATATCAAGAGTCTTTTGATATTCTTTTATACCCAGTCATAATAACATCACCCGTTTACCTGTGGAATGTTGCAAACAGGTGTTTTTTGAACTTCCTAGTCTTTTTTTGCCCCTGTCCCAACTTTTTTGGAACATGTTGCAGGCATCAAATTCGGAATTAGCGTATATTCACAAAAATCTATAAAGTTGATTAGGTAAAACATTAAATATCTTTTCTTTGTACTGTCTTCAATTAAATACATGTAAAAGAGAATTTACAAATCGCTGCTTTTATGTAAATTTTACATACTGTCCCAACTTGTTTGGAATTGAAGTTTGTATGATAATGTGACCTGTGTTATTCGCTAAGGGCATTGATAAATGCCTAAAAAGATCAATGTAATTTCAGTGTGAAAAGCCTCACTTTTACGATGTCTGATGTCATTGTTTTCAGTGGAATGAGTCTGGGCTCCCGCATGTACACCTCCTGTTCATCTGCAACAATCCAGGGGAAATCCTGGAGTAAAAGATGGTCAAACACACAGTTTTTATGCATATACTTACATGACAAATCAGTTTAAGCAAGACTTAATGACAACTCTATGACAGTGGTTGTATAATGGTTCACATGAACTATCTTTTTCGATTCAAGTAGTACCCTTTTGGCGCGGAGTTGTATTTATTCCAAAAGTAAACCACTTTTTTTCTCACAATGTACATTCCCACTAAAAAAAATACATATTGCAGTGTGTATGAAAATAT
>CM040402.1:58679457-58719457 GCA_022702515.1 Ilyophis sp. 1 JC-2022
AGCACTGTGAACGTACATCCTGCAAAAGGAGAGTTACACTGTCAGCACTGTGAACGCACATCCTGCAAAAGGAGTTACACTGTCAGCACTGTGAACGTACATCCTGCAAAAGGAGAGTTACACTGTCAGCACTGTGAACGCACATCCTGCAAAAGGAGTTACTGTCAGCACTGTGAACGTACATCCTGCAAAAGGAGAGTTACACTGTCAGCACTGTGAACGTACATCCTGCAAAAGGAGTTACACTGTCAGCACTGTGAACGTGCATCCTGCAAAAGGAGTTACAGTGTCAGATCTGTGAACGTGCATCCTGCAAAAGGAGTTACACTGTCAGCACTGTGAACGTGCATCCTGCAAAAGGAGTTACACTGTCAGCACTGTGAACGTGCATCCTGCAAAAGGAGTTACACTGTCAGCACTGTGAACGCACATCCTGCAAAAGGAGAGTTACACTGTCAGCACTGTGAACGCACATCCTGCAAAAGGAGTTACACTGTCAGCACTGTGAACGTACATCCGGCAAAAGGAGAGTTACACTGTCAGCACTGTGAACGTACATCCTGCAAAAGGAGAGTTACACTGTCAGCACTGTGATCGTGCATCCTGCAAAAGGAGAGTTACACTGTCAGCACTGTGAACGTACATCCTGCAAAAGGAGAGTTACACTGTCAGCACTGTGAACGTACATCCTGCAAAAGGAGAGTTACACTGTCAGCACTGTGAACGTACATCCGGCAAAAGGAGAGTTACACTGTCAGCACTGTGAACGTACATCCGGCAAAAGGAGAGTTACACTGTCAGCACTGTGAACGTACATCCTGCAAAAGGAGAGTTACACTGTCAGCACTGTGAACGTACATCCTGCAAAAGGAGAGTTACACTGTCAGCACTGTGAACGTGCATCCTGCAAAAGGAGAGTTACACTGTCAGCACTGTGAACGTACATCCTGCCAAAGGAGAGTTACACTGTCAGCACTGTGAACGTACATCCTGCAAAAGGAGAGTTACACTGTTAGCACTGTGAACGTACATCCTGCAAAAGGAGAGTTACACTGTCAGCACTGTGAACGTACATCCTGCAAAAGGAGAGTTACACTGTCAGCACTGTGAATGCACATCCTGCAAAAGGAGAGTTACACTGTCAGCACTGTGAACGTACATCCTGCCAAAGGAGAGTTACACTGTTAGCACTGTGAACGTACATCCTGCAAAAGGAGTTACACTGTTAGCAATGTGAACGTACATCCTGCAAAAGGAGAGTTACACTGTCAGCACTGTGAACGTACATCCTGCCAAAGGAGAGTTACACTGTTAGCACTGTGAACGTACATCCTGCAAAAGGAGAGTTACACTGTCAGCACTGTGAACGTACATCCTGCAAAAGGAGTTACACTGTCAGCACTGTGAACGTACATCCTGCCAAAGGAGAGTTACACTGTTAGCACTGTGAACGTGCATCCTGCAAAAGGAGTTACACTGTCAGCACTGTGAACGCACATCCTGCAAAAGGAGTTACACTGTCAGCACTGTGAACGTACATCCTGCAAAAGGAGTTACACTGTCAGCACTGTGAACGTACATCCTGCCAAAGGAGAGTTACACTGTCAGCACTGTGAACGTACATCCTGCAAAAGGAGTTACACTGTCAGCACTGTGAACGCACATCCTGCAAAAGGAGTTACACTGTCAGCACTGTGAACGTACATCCTGCAAAAGGAGTTACACTGTCAGCACTGTGAACGTACATCCTGCAAAAGGAGTTACACTGTCAGCACTGTGAACGCACATCCTGCAAAAGGAGAGTTACACTGTCAGCACTGTGAACGTACATCATGCCAAAGGAGAGTTACACTGTCAGCACTGTGAACGTACATCCTGCAAAAGGAGTTACACTGTCAGCACTGTGAACGCACATCCTGCAAAAGGAGTTACACTGTCAGCACTGTGAACGCACATCCTGCAAAAGGAGTTACACTGTCAGCACTGTGAACGTACATCCTGCAAAAGGAGTTACACTGTCAGCACTGTGAACGTACATCCTGCCAAAGGAGAGTTACACTGTCAGCACTGTGAACGTACATCCTGCAAAAGGAGAGATACACTGTCAGCACTGTGAACGTACATCCTGCAAAAGGAGAGATACACTGTCAGCACTGTGAACGTACATCCTGCAAAAGGAGTTACACTGTCAGCACTGTGAACGTACATCCTGCAAAAGGAGTTACACTGTCAGCACTGTGAACGTACATCCTGCAAAAGGAGAGTTACACTGTCAGCACTGTGAACATACATCCTGCAAAAGGAGAGTTACACTGTCAGCACTGTGAACGTACATCCTGCAAAAGGAGAGTTACACTGTCAGCACTGTGAACATACATCCTGCAAAAGGAGAGTTACACTGTTAGCACTGTGAACGTACATCCTGCAAAAGGAGAGTTACACTGTCAGCACTGTGAACATACATCCTGCAAAAGGAGAGTTACACTGTCAGCACTGTGAACGCACATCCTGCAAAAGGAGAGTTACACTGTCAGCACTGTGAACGCACATCCTGCAAAAGGAGAGTTACACTGTCAGCACTGTGAACGCACATCCTGCAAAAGGAGAGTTACACTGTCAGCACTGTGAACGCACATCCTGCCAAAGGAGAGTTACATTGTCAGCACTGTGAACGCACATCCTGCAAAAGGAGAGTTACACTGTCAGCACTGTGAACGTGCATCCTGCAAAAGGAGAGTTACACTGTCAGCACTGTGAACGTACATCCTGCAAAAGGAGTTACACTGTCAGCACTGTGAACGTACATCCTGAAAAAGGAGTTACACTGTCAGCACTGTGAACGCACATCCTGCAAAAGGAGTTACACTGTCAGCACTGTGAACGTACATCCTGCAAAAGGAGTTACACTGTCAGCACTGTGAACGTACATCCTGCCAAAGGAGAGTTACACTGTCAGCACTGTGAACGTACATCCTGCCAAAGGAGTTACACTGTCAGCACTGTGAACGCACATCCTGCAAAAGGAGTTACACTGTCAGCACTGTGAACGTACATCCTGCAAAAGGAGAGTTACACTGTCAGCACTGTGAACGCACATCCTGCAAAAGGAGTTACACTGTCAGCACTGTGAACGTACATCCTGCAAAAGGAGTTACATTGTCAGCACTGTGAACGTACATCCTGCAAAAGGAGAGTTACACTGTCAGCACTGTGAACGTACATCCTGCAAAAGGAGTTACACTGTCAGCACTGTGAACGTACATCCTGCAAAAGGAGAGTTACACTGTCAGCACTGTGAACGTACATCCTGCAAAAGGAGTTACACTGTCAGCACTGTGAACGTACATCCTGCAAAAGGAGAGATACACTGTCAGCACTGTGAACGTACATCCTGCAAAAGGAGAGTTACACTGTCAGCACTGTGAACGTACATCCTGCAAAAGGAGAGTTACACTGTCAGCACTGTGAACGCACATCCTGCAAAAGGAGTTACACTGTCAGCACTGTGATCGTACATCCTGCAATATGAGTTACACTGTCAGCACTGTGAACGTACATCCTGCAAAAGGAGAGTTACACTGTCAGCACTGTGAACGTACATCCTGCCAAAGGAGTTACACTGTCAGCACTGTGAACATACATCCTGCCAAAGGAGAGTTACACTGTCAGCACTGTGAACGTACATCCTGCCAAAGGAGTTACACTGTCAGCACTGTGAACGTACATCCTGCAAAAGGAGAGTTACACTGTCAGCACTGTGAACGTACATCCTGCCAAAGGAGTTACACTGTCAGCACTGTGAACGTACATCCTGCAAAAGGAGAGTTACACTGTCAGCACTGTGAACGTACATCCTGCAAAAGGAGAGTTACACTGTCAGCACTGTGAACGTACATCCTGCCAAAGGAGAGTTACACTGTCAGCACTGTGAACGTACATCCTGCAAAAGGAGTTACACTGTCAGCACTGCGACCGTACATCCTGCCAAAGGAGAGTTACACTGTCAGCACTGTGAACGTACATCCTGCAAAAGGAGTTACACTGTCAGCACTGTGAACGTACATCCTGCAAAAGGAGAGTTACACTGTCAGCACTGTGAACGTACATCCTGCAAAAGGAGAGTTACACTGTCAGCACTGTGAACGTACATCCTGCAAAAGGAGAGTTACACTGTCAGCACTGTGAACGTACATCCTGCAAAAGGAGAGTTACACTGTCAGCACTGTGAACGTACATCCTGCAAAAGGAGAGTTACACTGTCAGCACTGTGAACGTACATCCTGCAAAAGGAGAGTTACACTGTCAGCACTGTGAACGTACATCCTGCAAAAGGAGAGTTACACTGTCAGCACTGTGAACGTACATCCTGCAAAAGGAGAGTTACACTGTCAGCACTGTGACCTTACATCCTGCACAATGAGAGTTACACTGTCAGCACTGTGAACGTACATCCTGCAAAAGGAGAGTTACACTGTCAGCACTGTGAACATACATCCTGCAAAAGGAGAGTTACACTGTCAGCACTGTGAACGCACATCCTGCAAAAGGAGAGTTACACTGTCAGCACTGTGAACGCACATCCTGCAAAAGGAGAGTTACACTGTCAGCACTGTGAACGCACATCCTGCAAAAGGAGAGTTACACTGTCAGCACTGTGAACGCACATCCTGCAAAAGGAGAGTTACACTGTCAGCACTGTGAACGCACATCCTGCAAAAGGAGAGTTACACTGTCAGCACTGTGAACGCACATCCTGCAAAAGGAGAGTTACACTGTCAGCACTGTGAACGTACATCCTGAAAATGGAGTGACACTGTCAGCACTGTGAACTTACATCCTGCAAAAGGAGTTACACTGTCAGCACTGTGAACGTACATCCTGCAAAAGGAGTTACACTGTCAGCACTGTGAACGTACATCCTGCAAAAGGAGAGTTACACTGTCAGCACTGTGAACGTACATCCTGCAAAAGGAGTTACACTGTCAGCACTGTGAACGTACATCCTGCAAAAGGAGAGTTACACTGTCAGCACTGTGAACGTACATCCTGCAAAAGGAGTTACACTGTCAGCACTGTGAACGTACATCCTGCAAAAGGTTACACTGTCAGCACTGTGAACGTACATCCTGCAAAAGGAGTTACACTGTCAGCACTGTGAACGTACATCCTGCAAAAGGAGAGTTACACTGTCAGCACTGTGAACGTACATCCTGCAAAAGGAGTTACACTGTCAGCACTGTGAACGTACATCCTGCAAAAGGAGAGTTACACTGTCAGCACTGTGAACGTACATCCTGCAAAAGGAGTTACACTGTCAGCACTGTGAACGTACATCCTGCAAAAGGAGAGTTACACTGTCAGCACTGTGAACGTACATCCTGCAAAAGGAGAGTTACACTGTCAGCACTGTGAACGTACATCCTGCAAAAGGAGAGTTACACTGTCAGCACTGTGAACGTACATCCTGCAAAAGGAGTTACACTGTCAGCACTGCGACCGTACATCCTGCCAAAGGAGAGTTACACTGTCAGCACTGTGAACGTACATCCTGCAAAAGGAGAGTTACACTGTCAGCACTGTGAACGTACATCCTGCCAAAGGAGAGTTACACTGTCAGCACTGTGAACGTACATCCTGCAAAAGGAGAGTTACACTGTTAGCACTGTGAACGCACATCCTGACAAAAGGAGAGTTACACTGTCAGCACTGTGAACGTACATCCTGCAAAAGGAGAGTTACACTGTCAGCACTGCGACCGTACATCCTGCCAAAGGAGTTACACTGTCAGCACTGTGAACGTACATCCTGCAAAAGGAGAGTTACACTGTCAGCACTGTGAACGTACATCCTGCAAAAGGAGTTACACTGTCAGCACTGTGAACGTACATCCTGCCAAAGGAGTTACACTGTCAGCACTGTGAACGTACATCCTGCAAAAGGAGTTACACTGTCAGCACTGTGAACGTACATCCTGCAAAAGGAGAGTTACACTGTCAGCACTGTGAACGTACATCCTGCAAAAGGAGTTACACTGTCAGCACTGTGAACGTACATCCTGCAAAAGGAGTTACACTGTCAGCACTGTGAACGTACATCCTGCAAAAGGAGTTACACTGTCAGCACTGTGAACGTACATCCTGCAAAAGGAGAGTTACACTGTCAGCACTGTGAACGTACATCCTGCAAAAGGAGAGTTACACTGTCAGCACTGTGAACGCACATCCTGCAAAAGGAGAGTTACACTGTCAGCACTGTGAACGTACATCCTGCAAAAGGAGAGTTACACTGTCAGCACTGTGAACGTACATCCTGCCAAAGGAGAGTTACACTGTCAGCACTGTGAACGTACATCCTGCAAAAGGAGAGATACACTGTCAGCACTGTGAACGCACATCCTGCCAAAGGAGAGTTACACTGTCAGCACTGTGAACGCACATACTGCAAAAGGAGAGTTACACTGTCAGCACTGTGAACGTACATCCTGCAAAAGGAGAGTTACACTGTCAGCACTGTGAACGTACATCCTGCCAAAGGAGAGTTACACTGTTAGCACTGTGAACGTACATCCTGCCAAAGGAGAGTTACACTGTCAGCACTGTGAACATACATCCTGCAAAAGGAGAGTTACACTGTCAGCACTGTGAACGTACATCCTGCAAAAGGAGAGTTACACTGTCAGCACTGTGAACGCACATCCTGCAAAAGGAGAGTTACACTGTCAGCACTGTGAACGCGCATCCTGCAAAAGGAGTTACACTGTCAGCACTGTGAACGCACATCCTGCAAAAGGAGAGTTACACTGTCAGCACTGTGAACGTGCATCCTGCAAAAGGAGAGTTACACTGTCAGCACTGTGAACGTACATCCTGCAAAAGGAGTTACACTGTCAGCACTGTGAACGTACATCCTGCAAAAGGAGAGTTACACTGTCAGCACTGTGAACGTACATCCTGCAAAAGGAGAGTTACACTGTCAGCACTGTGAACGTACATCCTGCAAAAGGAGAGTTACACTGTTAGCACTGTGAACGTACATCCTGCAAAAGGAGAGTTACACTGTCAGCACTGTGAACGTACATCCTGCAAAAGGAGAGTTACACTGTCAGCACTGTGAACGTACATCCTGCCAAAGGAGAGTTACACTGTCAGCACTGTGAACGTACATCCTGCAAAGGAGAGTTACACTGTCAGCACTGTGAACGTACATCCTGCAAAAGGAGAGTTACACTGTCAGCACTGTGAACGTACATCCTGCAAAAGGAGAGTTACACTGTCAGCACTGCGACCGTACATCCTGCCAAAGGAGTTACACTGTCAGCAGGACACATCATAATTAAGCTGGCCAAACTGAAGAGTACTCATTCAGCTCATCTACCCACAAACGCACAACATACACTACATGGCCAAAAGTATATGGGCACCTGCTCATCCAACATCTCATTACACAATCATGGGCGTTAATATGGAGTTGTTCCCCCCCTTTGCAGCTATAACAGCCTCTACTCTCCTGGGAAGGCTTTCCACTGGATGCTGGAACATCGCTGTGTGGATTTGCTTCCATTCAGTCAGAAGAGCATTAGTGAGGTCGGACACTGATGTTGGGCGATTAGGTCTTGCTCGCAGTTGGTTTTCCAATTGATTCCAACGGTGTTCTACAGGGTTGAGGTCAGGGCTCTGTGCAGGCTAGTCAAGTTCTTCCACACCGATCTCGACAAACCATTTCCGTACGGACCTCGCTTTGTGCACGGGGTCATTCTGAAAAGGGGCAAGGGAATTTCCCCAAACCCTGGCCACAAACTTGGAATCAGTGAATTGTCCAGAATGTCATTGTATGCTGCAGCGCTACGATTTCCCCTCCCTAGAACTAAGGGGCTAGCCCGAATTATAAAAAAATAACAAAAAACAGCTCCGGACTGTCCGGATACCTTTGGCCATATAGTATAGTTACTGAAGGACACTCAAAGCCCATAAGTATTCAATCTCACAGACGTTATAAAACATACAGGACAAGACTATACTTGAAAGACGTTTATTACATGATGAAGTGAATCTTACCAGGAGGGTTGTTGTCCAGCACAGCATCACAGACGCTGATCTTTAGGATGACTGCTCTGAGAAGCTGCTCCATGTGGGACAGCAGAGTATCGGAGCTGCCAAAAATGAGTGTAAACAGAACCAATAACATATGCCCGCCAAAAACCAATTACATATGCCCCGCCCGCCCAACCAATAAAGGGCCTGTGCATCCACTCGGCATGCATTGACCACTACCAGCAAGGCAGTATTCAGAAATACACCAGCATTAAATTTAAGTAGGTCACAGAGGACCTTGTCATCTCTGAAAGAATATGGGAATTTCAAAGCTCAAGAGATGACACTGCGGACCTAGCTTTGCACAAACAAAACGAACCCAGGAGGGTGGTAGGGCCTCTTAAAAAAAATAAAATAAAAAAAAAAAAAAAGACAGGTTTGACACAGTCCAAGGGAAAAGTATTGAGGATGATAAATTGCAGCCCTTACTCACGTTCCTGAAAAAAAACTTTATTAGTGGTATGCTTGATTTGCGGTGTATGCTCGATTCGCGGTATGCTCGATTAGCGGTGTGCTTGATTAGCGGTATGCTCGATTAGCGGTATGCTCGATTAGCGGTATGCTCGATTCGCGGTATGCTTGATTAGCGGTATGCTCAGCTAGACTTGACTACTGACCTGATGGATAGCAGAGGAGGCTGGGACATTTCAAACACAAATCTCTCCACTGGGTGGTGTTCTTTATCCATGATGACAACCACAACCTTTTCTGCATCATTCTGCAGTGACAAAAACTCTGGTCACTGCTTAGTTCAGTGCAGGAGCATAATTACGATGGCTGTGCTCAGGGCATGTAATTAACCTTTTCACCTACTGGCCAGTGTGGCTTGTGGATTCTAAAAATAAACACTTTACCTGCAACATGACCATTTACAATATAACACAACCTGACTGGTTACCTGCCAAACTGGCTGCTAGAGTAGAAATCTTACCAGCCACAATCATATTTTAACCAGCATTTGGCCGGTGGCAGGTGTTAATATCACACCCTGGCTGAGCTCCATACTTGGGGTTACTGCATTCATTTCTTCAGTATCTTACCTTCTCAATGAGGGGTTTTACACAATGTAGAGTGTCCTGTATGTACTGGTTTAGTTCAGGGTGACACGACATCTGAAGGATTACAACAAGACAACCAGTCCAAACGGTTCATACAAAATTACATGTACATTTTCAATAAAACAGCACTTCAATTAATCTTTCCTTTTTTCTTACTGACTGCAGTAGATCAACCAACTGTGTGCATTTCATTATAATCTTATTAAATTATCTTAAAGAAAATATACTAGTAATATTTCTGAAGATGTCTGAAACATTTATCTCCATACCTGTACTGGTACATTGTATTTCTTCCTCTTTTGAAATATGCCAGATGGATACACCTCCCTGACATAAAGGATCAGGTGAATCGCCACCTCCAGAAACTCACACAGGATGTCGGCAACCACTGCAACAACACATACATGTTATTCAACTGCTTCTGGAAAAGGAACACAACACAACAACAATGTCTGATGAACAATGCCATTCAGCCCACCTAGGAATGTGATTTTGCCTACTGTCTAGAGTCTCTGCAGTTTACCCCAAGAGTCTCGGCTTCTACTGACCTGGAAGGCTGTTCCGCGTAGATCTCTGTGTAAAATACCTATGTCCCAATATCAAAAACTTGCCTTAATGAAAATGAATTTAATTCCACTTCTGCACCCGTTTTGAAGCCCACTTTATTAATCAATTTTTAAAAAAACATCAAATCCCCCCTTAGCATAATTTTGCTGTTGCAGAAGTACACCTAAGCTAATTAAATAACACACATTTAACCACAGATCAGAAGGCAACATACCTTGTCCAAAATTGAGGTCCTGTCTGGTTAGGGTGGTCATACTGCGATCACTGAAAGACAGAACCTAGTTATCGGTTTGGAAAGATTAGCTTAGCTCGTGCTGTGTCTAATTAACTTTATCGAGTTACAACACAGACGGTCAAAGTCTTGAGTTTTTTCACCCACATGTAGCTAGCTAGAGATTTCATGAATCCGGGGCTAGTGAAACATAGCCTGTCTTCGTCATAAATTAGCTGCTAAAGCACGGCTAGCTTTGGGTTTACACAAAGGAGATGATAAACAGTTAGCCTGCTAATATTATCTAGATAGCCAAGTGTGCGTCGCTTAGCTATGGCTTAGCTAATTTACTGTTAATTTAGCTAGTAAGCAAACCAGCTGAATGTTTAAAAAATAGCTAAAGCTAAATACATTACCACTGATTCTGTAGTGGTAGCGAATTGGCAGACGAACACAATCACGATTTTGGGGGATATCAACTGATTTAAAAGCACTGTTTAAAATGTGTAGCTAAGCCAGCTAGCTAGCGACCAACCTTGTTTATACTTTTTTTTTTTTATTCGAATTGCGGTCTGGTCGCACGTTGATGACGACTATATTATGCGCGGAACACAAGGGCCCTTCGATGTTGATTGGTTTTTTTTGCTTTCTGTTTGTTTTTACTGTTTCACATCGGAGGACGGGCGGGTTGGTTGGGAATTCTCCAGTTCATATCCACACACAGATGCAAGTTAGGTAGGCCTATGTTAAGTGAATGTTCATGCATAATGTACCACAGAAAAGTAATGCTGTCAAGGTTCTCCACTTCCAGCTACGTAATGCAACACTCCAATAATCCAAAGCATTCATATTTCCGTTCCGATAAGAGCCATACTCTGACCAGCCAGTGTTGCTTTATTGCTATAGGTGTGGTTAGAAAATCTCTTTGAAATGACAGTTTTTTTTTAAATCACAGATTTATCTGTCTTAATGCTCCATTCCCCAGAAGGCTTGAGCTTAGTATATACAGGGAGTGGACTAAATATCGGAAACACCTACAAAAACGGAATATCTAGTAACTAATAACAAGTAGGCCCACCCTTTGCCTTCAAAACAGTTTAAATTCTTCTAGGAATGCTGTCATACAATTTCTGAACTGTGTAGTGGGATATTGGCAAGAAAGACAGTCACCAGTTCTTTGAGGGATGAAGGAGGTAGAAATCTAGTTTGCACTCTGCGCTCCAGAACTTTCCATAAAGGTTCAATTATGTTTAGATCAGGTGATTGTGGAGGCCATGGAAGGCTTTTGACATCATCCTCGTGTTCTTGGAACCATTTTTTAATGTTTTTAGCAGTGTGTATGGGGGCGTTATGTTGGAATGGGGACATCATGAGGGAACAGTGTTTGCACCATAGGGTGCACCTGGTCTTGTAAAATGGTTTCATATTGTTTGCCCTTTACACGTAGACGGTGAGCAATCATTCTACCCAATCAGTCCCATGAAGTGGCTGCCCATACTATTTGAGAACCACCATACTTAACAGTTGGAAAAAACCATTGTGGATTGAATGCCTCTTTAGGCTTTCTCCAAACATAAACCTGTCTAGATGTATTAAAAAGTAAAATATGACTCATCAGACCATATCACTTTCCCCCATTGCTCAGTGGTCCAGGTTTTGTGCTCCTTGCACCATGTTATGCATTTGTGTGCATTAGCCTTTGATACAAATGGTTTCCGAATGGCAGCCCTGCCATACATACCAGCTTTGTGAAGCTCACCGCTGACTGTTTTTGTTGAGACTGGTTCAGATATGGATTGATTCAATTCTGTGGTGATTTTTAGGGCTGTAGTTCTGTTGTTATTAGTAGCTATCCTACCAAGTGTCCGTCTGTCTCTGTCAGAGAGCTTTGACTTGCAGCCACAGTTATTTTTTGCTGATGCTGTTTTTATTGCTGGGCATCTGTTGTCATAATTTTTGACACTGTTCCTCTTGCCACCTTAAATAATTCTGCCGTTTTTTGTAACCAACGCACCTGCAATTCTATTTGGCCCCTTTGGAACTCTGTATCCTCATCTTGCTTTAGAGACTTACCTAGCAAAGTGCTGCTGGTTAGACCTCTTTTAAGCAGACAAATACTGCTAATTAGCATTCAAAGTAATATGAATGTAATTGTGGTTTAGATGCTTCAAAGATAAAGCCATTTTTCAGGGGTGTTTCCAATATTTTGTCCTGTCTATATATATATATATATATATATATATATATACACTGCTCAAAAAAATTAAGGGAACACTTAATCATCACAGTGTTTTGACACCAAGTCAATTAAACCAAACCATTACAGGATGTCGGGCCCTCATGCCACCCTCATGGAGTCTGTTTCTGACAGTTTGGTCAGAAACATGCACACAAGTAGCCCGCTGGAGGTCATTTTGTAGGCTCTGGCAGTGCTCCTCCTGTTCCTCCTCGCACAAAGGAGCAGATACCGATCCTGCCACTGGGTTATTGCCCTTCCAAGGCCCTGTCCAGCTTTCCTCGTGTAATGGCCAGTCTCCCGCTATCTCCTCCACGCTCTTGAGACTGTGCTGTGAGACACAGCAAACCTTCTTGTGACGGCACGAGAGCAGTGTTTTTTTGAGCAGTGTATATAACCTAAACCAGAAAAAGTTTCCCCTGCATACTTCTGGTTTATATGTTGGTTTTACTGCATCTTACTGTTTTTAAAAATGTATTTAAATAAACCACATAGCCTGGTATTAAATCTAAGATATTGAAGTTTGATATCGGCTCTGTTGTACTTTCACGACCTGCTAAACTCGAAGCTTAAAAATGTCTGTATCTGTTTTTTAGTTTTTGTTCAATTTTTTTCTGAGGGCTGCTGAACTATCAATCATCTCAGTATTTAGCACAAGGTAACATGCATATCTCACACTGCTATCGACCGAAACAGAAGACAAGGCGATAACGCTTCTTGTAATGTCTTCAAATCCTCGCGTTGTTCACGTTTCATTGCACGATTTTATGAGATTTATGGGAGAATAAATACTGACCCGCCTGAACCCAGCTCTTTCGAATAGATAAAGGTTGCTTACAGAGGCGTGAGACGCATTTGGACTCCGCTGATTTTGAGGAAACTTCGTAAGTATTTAAATATTGTGTAAGACGTTTAATATTATATTAGCTTTACACAAGGAATTCACGACTAAACTGTATTGAATTTATTCTTTTTAGCTTAAAGTTTTTCCTCGTAGAGGAAAGTTTGTCTATTAATTAGGCTACCACGTTCAAAGTTCATGTTTAACTCTCACAGTCGTCTGTTCTTTCTAACTCTAAAGCTAAGGAGACTAAACCAAGCTGAAAAGACGAGTGCTATCATAAGTATTCTTTTATTTTTGCAAATAAAAATGTAATAATTTCTTAATTATCATGTCAAATATTTTTTTTTAAACTTTTATTTATGTGTATAATGTTTCTGATTGGGCTACGTACATAGGCGGAGGGTGTGTAAGGCTGGGGAAGGCAATGCTTTCCTGGCCGGGCATGGCAATTAAAATAATGTAGGCTATTAAATATAAATACAAATGCTAGCGATAGAGGATTTGAGGTCGAGTTAGCTCGGCAGCGTGTAGCCGATTGCTGCATGGTTAGACTAGGCTACCTGTACTAACGTTAGTTGGCAATTATCAACGCGTTGTCCTGTCAGTGAAGCCGAAGCGGCAGTCAAGCTGAAGGATCATCTCGGAATCACGGAGCATTTGTGGACACACGGTCACAATCTCTGTTAATGTCAATGCAAAATGTTATAAATTATGTGTGTGTTGGCTTCCATGGCGATAGAAAAAAATCTAATCAAGCATAGGCTATCTTCGCTTAATGATTAGCCTATCAATATGACGTGAAAATGTGATCGTCAGGGGTGCTTTAATGCACAAGTTTACATGGCCAGAATATAATGTTGTAATTTACCAGTGAGTGACTAATTCACTTGAAATAATGTTTTTGTTGTTAATGGTCAGATTCATTTTATTAATTAATTAATTAATCCATTCATGTATTAACAAAAAGCAAAAAACATACAGGCTACCGATAGTTTTGTCAGATTCATGCAATTGGTTTTCAAAGTCATATTTAGGCAACGTCTACACGTGTTGATTTTGCTTATTGTCAGAAGCTAAAATGCGGAGTTACGAAAGCACGATATCCTTAACAAAAATTGACTATTGCTATAGTTATCTTCTAGAAAACTAAGTATATTATAGTTTTTTCGCCCACTATAATAATCCTATAGTATTTGTCACATTAGTACAATATCACTATAGTATTTTCACCCCCTATAATAATAATTTTGTATTTATCCCTATAGGACAATAGCATGACTATAGTGTGTACGAAAAAACTACAGTAATACCGTAGTATTTGTATAGTATATGCTGTAGACACTATAGTTTTACTATAGTTCATTTTCGTAAGGATCACAAAAACGAAAAGAGAAAGAAAAAAAGAAATTCATGAACGGGAGTTGCTAAAAAAATCCCAAACTAACTGGGTTTTTCAAATCTTTTTCCATTCAACCAGTGGAAAAGAGAAACATAGAGACTGCTAGCAGCACGTTAGAAAAAGCCACCAACTGACTAGTGCAGCAGCAGCTAACATTAGCTTCCTCCGTGAACTGGATTTTACGGACATAATCAAGGACTTCTCTGCCAAGAAAACAAGATGAAAGCACTTCTAGGAGTAAGGCCATTGTTTATTTTTTGTTGACGCTCTTGCTTTATTTTATTAATTGTGCATTGGTTAGGCCCAATTGGAAATAGTCGCCTTATAGCCCAGTTGTTGCCCTGGTGGTCAATTCAGCTGAAACGAATCTATATTTTCTATACATCTTTTACCAATGTGTAATGCTTAGATTAACAATTATGTGTAGCCAACAGTTTCAAGGCTAAGAGACACAGACAATTAGAATAATTTGTTTCTTATTTTAGTGAACTTATTATAATTTTTTTTTCCTGACTATATTTTGTCATTAATACCATCTTTTATCAACCTATCATGGTAAAAAAAAAAAAAACACAAAAAAAACTGTTGTTTTAGAAAATCTCGCACAGAATTACGTTCTAGACTTGTTGCTTGTCATTTTCGTGGATGGTTTTATGTCTCCCAATACACGACTACTTTACAACCAAAGCCTACATGAGCTCTTGTTCTCATAAAACTGTATTTACGTGTAATTAATGCAAAAACATTTGCGGCTCGCGCACTACGTGTGCTCGCAGGAAGGTGGATACCTCCCCCGCCCTAACCTTGTCTTACCCAGCAGTTGGTTCACCCTCCGCCTATGGCTACGTGGACCCCTTCAGCACCATTTCAAGAACCTTTTATGTAACGTATTTAAAAAATCCTTAAGAAA
This sequence comes from Ilyophis sp. 1 JC-2022, assembly GCA_022702515.1. Taxonomy (NCBI): domain Eukaryota; kingdom Metazoa; phylum Chordata; class Actinopteri; order Anguilliformes; family Synaphobranchidae; genus Ilyophis; species Ilyophis sp. 1 JC-2022. The sequence goes on from CM040402.1 coordinate 58,694,773, forward strand.
AGTTATCAACATCTTAAGAGGTTTTAACCAAAACCATGTACTGTACTCTATTATCATGTACACCCTAATATCGGAATCTTTGGTATAATTTAACTCAGGATAAATAGTCATATACAAGTAGATTTGATTGAAATGTAGCCTACATTTACTTTGTAACATAGGTCTATTGTGTCTTTTATGTGCTTAGGGAACAGATTTTCAGGCATCTATAGAATGGAGGAAAAGGAAGCCGATGTCCAATACAACCGCTGGAATGAGGACAACATCAACCTCAACGTAGCTGCTTCCCAATCTAGAATTACGAGGTGAGGTGACGTCACTGAATTTTCAAGCCATTGAAACATTCTTACGATACTTTAACAGAAACCTGTATTATGATTGCTCCACCCAGGGTCTATGACAGGCTGTGCACGGGCAATATTGGGACTGCAATGAAAGTAGCAGGAGCTGTGGCTGTGCTGATCATCATTTACGTGATTGGATACGTCACCGGATATTACGTGCACAGGTGCTGACCGAGGCACCCACCTACAAGGAGGGAATGCATTGGAACTTCTGATATTACCAGAAGTGTCCGCTTGTGACTTAAAACGCTGCTGCAGGTTTTACACAGTTATCCCAAACAGCGTTTGGACATCTCTGTGACTTTGTTTCTACTGATATCTGTATGTAAAGACATGTATCTGCACAAGACAAGTGCTAATCAAATGTAAGTGTTACTGGGCAAAAATAAATGATCTCTCCAAGACTGCATTTTGATATTGTGAATGATACTGTACTGTCTAATAAATCTCTTTTAATATACCAAAATAATGTGCGTCCGAATGAAACGCATCTCCACAACCAAAATCTCTCACCACCCGACATTGCAGGCCTGAGGAGTAAATCGTCAACTCATGCAAGTTTAAGTAAAAGCTGTTGGTTATTTGATATTGTATTCTTTATATAATTCTTGTTATGCAGCTGATTTGAGGCAAGCATTGATTGCCTGCACAACACCATTCAGTGGTAGATCTTGCCAGACATGTACATTTTTTTTAAATTGTATATTTCTCTAGATTCAATATGCAAATTTCTAACACTTTAGACTGATAATTATTTTATGATTTGCTGATTTAGCTACTGATCTGGCCAAATTCATAAGGAGGTTATTGATTGAGCATCCAAGTATGAGGATAAACACTTGAGCATAGTCCATAGTCGAGTCACCATTCAAGAGCAAATGAGTAGATGCATTAAAAATTAACTAGTGGAAAATGTTTAGTGATACCATACCAGTGAATGAATAGCAAACTGGTGCGAGTAAAAACAAACAAAAAAAGTAATTTAAAAATGTTGCCAAAAATTTTCTTAATAATAAATATCCTAAAATTCATGACCAGACATGTCTCTCCAACACAGTGACATGCCCATAGAACCGTTTTGATTAAATGCCAAGTAAAATATAGGATGCAGTTAATATATTTACGTTATGTGGGGCTCAAACAGTTCAAACAAAGTGCAAGTGCAAGTTGAAGAATCTAAATTTTTGACGCAGATCAATAACAATTGCAAGGTAGGGTCTAAAGTAGTATTCAGTCTTAGATACATCACTTGACAAAAAAATAATAATACACATTTAATTTAAAACGCCAACGATATTAAGATACCAACTGCATATTTAAAAAGATAACCTTTTCATTTTCTCAGTAACAATTCGTGAAAGACCCGCTTGTAGGCTATAACCATAAAAAGTACACAAAGTTAATGTCCCTTAATCCAAGTAGCACGATTTGCAATGTTTGTCAATCACCTTCATAGACAATTTTTATTGCAGTGTCCTGCTCTTCGCCGGGGCTGATGCTTCTCGTTGACTCACTTGACGGAGAAAACAGGCTGGCATTCACTTTTAAAACCCACTCAGTAATTCTTTGGTTCGTGTAATACTCTTCCTCTGGTGAAAGCAGCTTTTCTGAAATTACTTCCGAGCCGTCTTTGCCTTCAGTGCACTGAGATTCTGTTTCAATCTTAGAAGCATTGGAGGACGATTCTTTCATTTGTTTCGGTTCCGAGCGGCCGGTGGCACCATCAGTCCCGTGTGTCGTCACGCTGCGCTCATTGGCACGAGGGTTTCCCTGGTTGGGCTCCTGTCGTTCAGCTGTTAGATTCAGTGGTGCTGAACTTGATGCTGCGGTTGGCTGCGCACTCAATTTCTCATTCGCACTCACGGACCTCCCGAAGGCATCTGCGCGCGAGGTCAGATTCTTTATAGAGTCATGTAGTTTTCTTACAGTGAGACTACAGTGAATTAAATCTGATTTCGGTATTATAGTCTCATTTCGTGGAGTTAGATACAGGCGAAATAATGTATTTTCCTTGTTCAAATTTGACGATGAAAGTCTCGTCTTATGCTTCGCTTTGGGTCCCTCGGGTTTCACGGGGTGACTTGGAGATGCCTGCGTACTTGAGTAAACCTCACCAGGAGTCATTCGGGATCCCTTGATCGGAGGCAGTAGGACGCTTTGTGTGAGGACTACTGAACTGGTTTTTCTGGGTGCAGGCCTATGTTTTTTTGTCGTTTGTATCGTCAGAGGACTTGATCTCGTTATGACTTCAGCGCTGTAGTTCGCCCATTTTCCCAGTGGTCGGAATACTCCAATCGTTTTTGTAGGTCCTAAATTGGGGACGGACGGGTTGGAGGTATTTGGTCTGCCAATGCGTTGTATACTGATCTCGCAACTCTCTGTCGCTTCATCTTCACTTGAATTTCTCAATTTCACTTTCCTGTAGCTCTCTCGGTTCGATTCTGACCAAGCCTGCTTCTTGTGTCGAGCCCTGTGTGATGTTTTCATGGCCATTTCTTCATCCTTTCAGTGCGCTGCCCTCAAACGGTTCAAGTTGCTCGGCCCCCCTCCTTTCATGTTTATACGTTACATTTGCGCTTTCTTGACAATTTATACTGTTGCTACCCGTTCTGTGACGGCTCCTTTTCAGCCTGTCCCAACCCTTAATAGAAATGCGATAGGTAACATTACCCCTCAGTTTTTGGGTTAACCTCTGAATTCCATATGGGTCCACCAAGGAGGTTTATCTTAAACCTCTTAAAAACCTATTTTAATATAAATTGCTCGTTATCGCTAATGCCAGCAAAGAACATTGAAAGCTAACAAACAATAGCAAATTAAATGAACCTCTTAGCCCCAATACAGGAGGAGATGCATTATTAGGCTGTTAAAATGGATACATCTCCATCTTAGTGAAGCATCTCTCACATCCAATACGCAAAAGCATCAGAGGTATCGTTTACTGTTGTATATTAGTTTCCTTGGAATTCCATCGATGACCTGAGGAAGCCTAGGGGGCAAATCATTGTCAATTTTCTCTGATTACATATTTTTTTAAATAACCGTATGTTTGAAGAATAAAAAAAAGTGTTCAATTCTCTTTTAAAATTAAACAAAATACTTGTTTGAAATCTATGCAGATGAAAAATGGTGTTAAAAAAAAATAGGACTTCAGTTTTTGTGTAAGACAGGTTTTTTATTTATTTAATTTGTTTCCGTTTTTTTTAGGATAGGTTTGTTTTTAAGATACAAGGCCTCCTCGTACATTTATAGCAGTTAAATTCCTTAGTTTCTTGGCTACAATACTGAGACAGCATTGCCCCTTGCAAGTCATTTACAGCACATTTGTTTTTCATTTAAAGTACAGCTTAAATCAGGGGTAGGCAACCCTGGTCCTGGAGAGCCGCAGGGTCTGCTGGTTTTTGTTGTTACTCGCCATTTAATTGATCAATTAAAGCAGTTGATTACACAGTTAACTCACCTCACCTGGTTTCTTTGGTCAAAGTAGTTGCTGTATTTAAGGTGAAAACAAAAACCAGCATACCCTGCGGCTCTCCAGGACCAGGGTTGCCTACCCCTGGCTTAAATAATTGGCATACCAAAATAAATCCGTAGTGCACCATCACTGAAAATGAGGGCTATGTTGACTTTGGCTTAAGACTGATGCAGTGTCACACACTTGAGCCTTCATCTGAAAACAAGTGATGTGCTTACCACTGCTAGCATTGACCATGTAAACACCTTCTAAACCTGTGTGAGAAGGATGGATTACTGTATATTTTTATAAGCAGTAAATTACAAAGACATTATTGTAATAATTAAACAAAGATGATTCTTCTACAGAAAGAATTTATTTTGTTTCATGGACAAGAATGGCATTCTTCTGTATGATTAAAAACAGGCGGAATAATGTGTAGAGGGAAAAGATTCATGGATTCAAATCCATAAGACATCAGACCCGACAAGCAAGTTGCATTGCTAACTTGGAAATGATCACTTTTCCAATTCAATGTAGAGATGATGGACAGAGATACATTGTAATAATTCTATTAGGTATACCATTGACCCAGGACATGGCAGTCAACTTAAAAAAATATGATGACAGCCTGCACCAGGTACACAGTAAATATTTCCTGGCATGTGAACACAGAACCGTGTCTTTCAGTAAAACAGATATTCAATATGTATCCCAATAAATGTGAATAATCAGTTTAGATCAGATATCAAACACATTTACTGTTGTAAATGTTTGGCATAACTGGACTAGCATTAGCAGTTAAAGTACTAAATACTGATGTCATGTCTTTAAACACGCAAACTAAATGGGGGTTAAGAGCCACAGGAAAAAAATAAAATAAAAAAAGCTACAAATGGATTTAGAACCCGATAATCGGTTTTGTAAATTTAAGATCCCTCTGCAGTGCCATTCCATTTTATACTTATACTGAACACTGGGAACAGTAGATGCGCCACATATTGCCAACAGACACTGAAGTAACATAAAATCAACTGTAATTTTACAAAACATTTGGTGTTTCTGTTAGTATAGTCCTATAGGTGTGCACACCTACATATGTGAACCCCACAAACATGTAGGAAGTCAATCAATGTGACCAAAAAGAATAAACAGAGAAAGGGCCACATTTCTCCATCACAATTACAAAGCCAGTTTGCCAAGTATTTTCCTGTACTTCCAAATTAAGAGTGCAGGGTTGGCATTTGGGACAGTTGGGACAGAGCTAACGGACAACTGTCAGGTTGGTCACATCTGAGGCGAGGTCCGTTTTTGACGGATACACAACCTTGAGGTTTCCGTCCGCATCCACGATCCGGACCTGCTGCACTACAAGTTCCGATGAGGTCATTTCACTCGATCCTGGGTCTGCCACGGTCTCACTAGTCGGGTCCGATTCCCCGTCCGAATGGGCTTCCTCTTTGTGGTCAAAGGTGAATTTGTTCAGTTCTGCCATTTTCTGTGGGACGGGGACAGCGAAAGGATCCAGTGAGCACATGTGCATTAAGATACACAAAGCAGCTTATATGACCGGCTCTTTGTACTAGCATTGCTGAGGCAGTTTACCGAATGGTAACTTAAGTGGGCCACTCTGGCATTCTTTACACTATCAATTACCATGTCAATATGCATTACAGCTTGGACACGATTTATGAAGTGTAGGGATGAATTGTACAGTAAACACAATAAAACATTATTTTTTTTTTTTTTTTTAAACTGTAACCACACTGCATCAAAGAAAGTTTGTGCAAATATACAATCGGTCTAGGTACAGTATAGATACAAATGCCAATTTTACCCTGTCTGCCAAGTAGCTATTGATGTAAAAGGCTAGATTCACATCCATCTCGAGAGACTGAAGTATTTTTGCACGGATAGATATGCAAAGACACAAACTAGAAATTTTATTTTATTAGAACACAAAGCTTTTACAGTTGGCTTAACGCACTAATAAAGACATATGTCGGCAGTGTAGTATAATGGTTAAGGAACTGGACTTGTAACCGAAAGGTTGCAGGTTCGATTCCCAGGTAGGACACTGCCGTTGTACCCTTGAGCAAGGTACTTAACCTGAATTGCTTCAGTATATATCCAGCCGTATAGGAATGGATAAATGTAATAAGAAGTTGTGTAAGTCGCTCTGGATAAGAGCGTCTGCTAAATGCCTGTAATGTAATATGTCGCCAATTTGTGAAAAAAATAATAAATAAAACTCAAGCCTTTGCATTCAGCATTCAGTTAATTAAACATGTAGATTAATTAATGAATCCAAATTAAATAAACACAAGCCGGGGTCAACTACACCTCTGGTTTCCCCTGTAATTTGGAAGAATTGCATGGTTTTATCAGTTCTACAGATATTCTAGTTGTCTTGGTGTCAACATTGGAACAAAAGACTAAACTGATTTGTATTCTCCGAGTCGCACCTTGGTGAAAGATTCAGTTGAAAACTTATTGTTCTTTTTCTTGAGAAAAACACATTTTAGACCGTGAAGTAAGTTGCAGAAGTACTCTGCAAATTCATTGAAATTCTCCTTAATTATCTCAGAAAATTGCAGGTGAAAATTGGCATCCAGAACACTCGTATGCGCCGACATATTCAGGAGGTATATGAGCTCGCTCACTCACTAAGAATGGCGGGGAAGAAAAAATAAATAAAATAAAAAAACCAGCCAAGCAGTCTCCTTTACACTGTTGCGGAAGTCATATGACTGCAAAGAAAACCAAGACCCAGTTTTGCCTTTCATGTCACGTTTCACATGCGCAGTGGGCCACACCATCAACAGGCCAAGTCTCTAAAGAGACATCTCAATAGCACTCTCCTCTGATTGCACTGCAGGTCACATCCAAGAAGCCAGACAGTGTTTTTGCTCAACACTTGAAAACAATATAAGAATTGAAATTTCTTATACCCTCAATTCAACGCTGACAGCGGAACACGCACATTATTGCCTGCGTGCTTCCACGTAACATCTTTATCTTTCTGATAAAAGTACAGACAAAATGCCCTGATAAGTGATTCTGAACTGCAGACTAAGTGGGTACTAGCCAATGTTTGGTCAACAGTGTGAAATTCAAAGTCGCTGTGAAGTGTGTTGAAGTGGTGACACTGTACACCTTGCAGTGGGACGTCCATAGAGCAGTGAGCTCACTTATTCCACTAATGGGCACCGAGAAGGCCGATTTCAGCCGTCAAAAGAGCTCCACATAAAACAGGGCACCTGAAACTGACCCCCCTCCCCAGCGCATCGGCACCCGCTATCATTATACGTCTCCTGTCAAGGTGCAAGGTAGCGTCACATAAAAACGACGGCGGACGTTGATACAAGAGAGGATGAAACCAGTGTCACTCTAGAATAAGAGTCAATATTTCCAAGTAAACAATCTGTCTCGTGAGGCACTGTATCCTCTATGATTCACTGTAAGAAGTGTACAATTTCCTCCAAAAATTCAATAAATATTAAGTTTTGTAGGCAATCTTCAGCAGAGTAATGAGCCACATGTACAAGAGCCACGCACACAGTATGTAAAACAAATAATGGCCACAATATCCTGTTATACCTTCTATTTTTCTTGCAACCAACATTCTCTCTGTGCATGACTCACAATTTAGGAACCATTGGTTTAGCGTACAACATAGGTAAGGTATAACACATTTTTGAGAATCACAGACAATCTCAAAAACATTTGTGCTACATCACACCCAGAGTTTGGCTTACCACAATCAGAGCATCCATAACATCCTTACAGATCTGCAGACTGGTAGAGCTGGTTACCTCCACAAACAACTCAGCTGTGGACTTCCTCATCTACAGAGAAACAGGACATTAGGTTTGTAAAAATCTCCTATGAGACGAAAAATTCAAGGTGTATTTAGGCGCTGGTTGCAGATCTTGAGAGCATAATGAAAAGCATACACTGCTGGCAAAGATGAAGATCTTAACCATGCTCGACATACTCAAAGCATGGAACCTACATTTATGTTTTGCAAGGCAGAAAAAAAAAAGGTTAAATACTTTATTTCGAAAAACAAACGATGCTGGTTGATGAAACCCAACCAAATGAGCAACTTGAGGCAATTCAAGAGACTTCCCAGGTGGAAGTTGCTCCATTTCAGGTCAGGTTTGGCGAGACAGACATGGCAGTCAGCAGTAATACGTCTCTTGTACAAAGGTGGCTGCTGGGATCTACAAACGGAAGCCGTTCAGGCCACCGCAGCACATTTGAACAGGTAAATGTCTCGTAAATGTCCCGTTTACGGTGCGGCACATTATCCACAGAACTCTGTATCAGTGTTTGGGGGAGGAAGTCCGGATAAATAATGGACACAGTTCAATAAAAACCGATTGAGCCCGCTGGTATCGCAGACTTGCCATCCAATTTAAAAACATTATGCACAAGATCAGTGTATGGAACGCTGGATGGAAATGCATCCTCAATAAAAGGTGCAATAAAGATATAGCTGTTAGATAGATTCATACCGACACATACTGGGGGAGAAAGTCCACAAATAACATTCAGCAATACTCTTACTCATTAAAATATGTGGATATTGCTATTTGCAAAACAATTTAGCGCAGTTCGACACTAAATGGGTTCCCTTTTTCTGTCTATTCAGCATGAAGCAAGCTTTTACAAATGGCCTTTTAGACAACAGATATTCAAGAGTAGAGGTAACTGAAGTTGAGGCCTAAATTGTAAGAGGGTTTATGCATCTGGTCTTTGTCAGCATACTGCATTTTCTGCGAGTTTGTGTGGCTGTAACTGATGATGTAAGCATTGTTCTCCTGCAGTCCTGAATCAGGCACGCGCAGCCAAAGTTACCTTTGTTTTCTCGCTGTTGGTGATTGGTGGAAATGAGATGACATGATCCTGCGCATCAACCACACAGGGGTAGTTTTCCTTCCCATCAAGAAGCTGCAGGTATCTGTAAAGGCGGGTCACAATTTCAGCCGGCTGGTAACACCCATGGCGTGCATGTGCCACCATCATCCTGGGGTTTCTCATTAAAGAAAACAACCAGATAGCTGGCATGGAAATCAAGGATTTTATCTTGCGCTTTTAAAATTTTAGCTGCTCTTTCTACGTGACATGATTTGGTGATTAAAGGGGCAGTTCTCCCAAAAATGTTATTTTGATGGGTTTCTACATACCCGGAGTGCTATGTGTCCATCCAGGTAGTTTCGCTGAGAACCCACTAGTTTTGTGGCTATCCGCTGCAGCTCACCGTGATGTGACCCTGATAGAACGGACCTCAACGGGTCCAAAGTTTCTGGTGCTCAAAGCACCAAAAATGTTGTTTTGCGTTTGAAAACATCAACCTCTTTCCAAATATCACAACATGATTACTCACAAACATCCGCAGACCTTATTGTGCATGGGTTCTTCAAGAACTACTTTCTACCTATCTGCGCAAACTATCAACCAAAGCACGCCAGTATTCTGGGGCTTATGTCAATGCAGCACGCCAAAGAATACTGGCATTCTTTGGTTGATACTTTCCGCGGATATACACAGTTGGTGTACTTGGGTAGAAAGTAGTTTTCGAAAAAACCACGTACATTAAGGTCTGTGGATGTTCCTGAGTAACCGTGTCATTATATATGTAACTGCCTGAAACTTTAGACCTGTTATACCTTGAGGTCCGTTATATCTGGGTCACGTCAAGGTCACCTGCATATCTACAAAACGAGTTCTCAGCGATAATACCTGGATGGATGGATAGCACTCCACATACGGTATGTAGAAACATATCAAGATGACATTTTTGGGTGAACTGGCCCTTTACGGGGTAATTAGTTACGTGAACAAAGAGGAAAAACAGCTGGATGGACACGAACTGAGACGCAGATGTCAGAGACTGAAGGGACTCACTTATGGAGGCCGGACACATTCTGTCGTTTCTTCTGTTTCCTCTGCTCCTCGGCCTCAAACTGCAGCTGTCTCATCAGATCCACGGCGTTCATCTCTTTACGGCTCAGTGGGATAATCTGCTTGTCACACACGCACGCGCGTACACACACACATGAACACGCGTGCACACAAAGACACTTTGCTTACATAATGGACTTTCTAATACAAATCTGCCCTCGCTAACAAAGTAAAACACGTCTTCACAATAAAATACTGACACAAATCCCGGTTTATCACCTCATACACAGTAACTACGGCTGCTCACTACTTCAGCAGATTCTCAACTAATCTTTTTGAGATTGATGCATTTTTCATGGAGTTTTTACCTCAGAAAATTGGCATCCAGAACACTCATATGCGCCAACATATTCAGGAGGTATATGAGCTCGCTCACTCACTAAGAATGGCGGGGTCTCTTCAGCCACTCTTTCATGGCACCTCTTTCTATATGCTAACATCAGCCAAAGAAAGAAACCAACATGTACAATGAAGCTTTTAGAAGAGTGACAACGCCCAGTGTTGTATGATGTCACCAGGATGGTGACGTCACTGGTGGGCACTTTTCATAGCTGGACAGATACATTCACTTGTTCCGATGACTTTGTACCTGGTTCTTATAATGTAACAGTAGGCAGACACAGTAGCAGATGACTAGCCGTCTGCCTGGGGGGAAAACATCAGCTCTCATTTATTATTAAGACGGGCAATAACGTGATGGCTCCAAGCTGCTAATTAAATCGGTCATTCAGAAACTGGATTCTACACAAACACAGGGAGCTGGAAGCCTACCATCCATTAATAATGCATTGGTACCTACATACCGAGTGACCATTGTTTAATGGCGGACGCTACACTGATTGCTAAATGATGGAAGCAGACCTTCTGAAGCCCGTTCTCTGATCAAAGAATAACAGGGTCAACAGAAGTGGGCGGTGGTGTTCAAATTATTTGCAACATGAACAAGCAGGCTGTTGCCAAGCCTTTATATCGTCACCTTCTTAAAATAATCGCCTAAGTCATATTTTCAAGTTTTTCAGAAAACAGAATAAACTGAACCAAATACAGAATATATGATATTTGTTAATCATTTCACACAAAAAGGGTATATCAATAGATGACTATTGACTTACAAATAACGCTGTCTGTCAATTATGTAACATAAGAGGATTAAATTACAATTTCTGAACATGCCGTTGCAATTTAGGCAATTTTAAACCTGACTTACTTCTGGAGTAAGTGACTTAGGCAAAACTGCACTTCTTTTATTCCCACTACTGTGACAGACCATAACTTGTAAAAATGCCTAAGTCAAAATTTATTGTGACTTAGGCAAACATAAAACGGCCTAAGAGCACTCTTGACTTAGGCGATTACATTACCGGGGTAAAACAGCATGATCCTTTCAATTAAGGATCTAGGCAACTTTACCAGAGGTGGCCAGCATCATGAAGAGCTGATTTAAGCAAAAATCTCATTTTCCTCAAAAAATGACTTAGGCGATTATTTTAAGAAGGTGACGATACGTAGCATTTTCTATTTGTAAAACAAAACTAAATGGCTGTACTCAAGTGATTTCCACATTATGCTTAACAACCTGGGTGAGGTGCAGTAATTTTTTTTATTTTAAATTCAACAGGAGGTTACATAAAGTAGGCTACACCTCAAATGTTAAATGTCTGGGAGTAGATTAGGAGTATAGTAGAAGGCCATGCACATTTACCAATTTCACTACTGGAAAAGGATTCATGTGGTATTTTGGAAGCAATGAAACCTACCTTCAGCAATTTAGGAGGTCTGGCATCATACAACAGTGGCCAGTGAAGGAACTGTAGGTCGTGAGTTGCAATGGTTGCCAGTGTTCTTTTCCCACACATCTCATCATGAAATTTGATCTGTGACAATAGAAAAACGCGTTATTTACATTAATTTCAACCGAATATGTAACGGTTACACAGCATGAATCATGGACTCTAAACCAGTGACTCTGCGCAATTTATTGTCCTATGCCATCTAGTGGTCAGACAACACCATTGCAACGGGATGAAATCAGTCTAGCTAACAGTTTCCAAAATGGTGCCATTACCTGCGCCAAGAGAAACCTCTTAAGTGCATTTCCCGCCTTCAGGTTCATGCCTTTCACAACACAACAAACGATGTAGGGTCGGACGTCCTTCACTTGTGGGACCACTGTCATCGTGAATGCTGTCGCGCTATCAGACACATGAAGAACCCTCACCACCATTCGGTTTACCTCCTCCACCTCATCTTTTTTATTTTTCTGTCGCTTGTCGGTCTTTTTCTTTTTATCCTTCTCTTTGCTAGTTTCCTTCTCGCTTTCGTTGTGCTGGTTACCCTTTCCTTTGCCTCTGCCGCCAACCCGCAGGTAGTCTAGAATGGATTTAGTTTGGCAACCGTTCACCATCTTTTCCAGACGTTTGTCTTTGAGTTTGTTTCCCTTAAAGTTGATCTCCTTCAGCTTGGCACAGTCGGCTAGGTCAAATGGGATTTCAGTTAGTTTGTTGTTGGAGAGGTCCAAATTCTAAGGAAAATAGAAAAGAGGATGAGGACATAATGTCACGTGGTGGACCAGCTGCAAGACAAGTGGGTTTGAACCTGCAGCGTTTCATTACATTGCATTTTCCCCCGTGCAGTTACATTTAAATGTACGTTACCGCATACTACAGAAACATTTTCTAGACGATTTAATGTCTAATTAAGACATTAAATGTCTAATTCTAATTAAGACTACAAAGACAAGCGAGTTAAGTGTAACAGCAAGACATGATATGATGCAGACCTTAAGTGCTGACAGATTGCTGATATCTCCTCTCAGTTCTTCGATTGAATTCTCCGATGCAATAATTGTGCTGAGAAGTTCCAGATGAGCGGAATAAAGGTCTTCAGGGAAGCGAGTGATACCGTTTTTGGAGATATTGATGGTGGATAGCTTCGTGCACCTGCTCAGTCCGTCTGGAAGGCCTTCAATCTTATTGCAGCTGACGTTTAGGGTGTTGAGTTCACTGAGCTGGGATAACTCGTTGGGTAAAGCTTCCAGTTCGTTCACAGAAACATCCAAAACTTTCAGGGACTTCAGACTGCCAACGGCCTTAGGAATTGTCGATAGCTTATTTCTACAGAGAATCAAACTCTGGAGGTTTGTCAGGTTTTCAATGCCTTGATGGATTTCTAATAGACTCGGGCACTGGCTGATTTCAAGGTAATTCAACAGTGTTAGTGAGTATATGCTGGTATTCAGCCCACCGTTTTGAATTTTCTTATCGATGTTTGGACCCTGTAGAACCAGTTCGCGTCTCTTCTCTGATGCGGCTTTCTCTATCTCAGGCCACTCCATCGTTTCTCCAGCACCACTCATCCCCGCCATACTGCTTTAGTGGACACCGCCGGAAACAGAAGAAGTAGCCAACTCACCCGGATGTAACTGAGCTAAAGGTCACTTTGGTAGCCGGGTAGCCTTTTTAAAATTATATGTATCCATTTCAGTGTGTTACTTTCGGAAAAATTAGTTTTTCTGTATTACTGCGCAGATTAAAAAAAAAATACATTTGAAAAAATTAAGTGGAGTATGAATATGAATAAAATCACCCAACAAAGTTGAGTAAGCACGGAGACTACATTTACCACAATCCTCTTTGATACCACTGCGCACGCGCAGACATGTGGTTGTTGTCAAACTGTGGTTATGGAGACGAAGGGGGATACTCGAACAAGGGTACAGACAAAAATAGTTTTGCAAATGTTTTTGGGAACATGTTGTGCACTGTGTTGTTACGGATATGCTCGTAAATATTTTATTTAAATGTTCTTGAATTTATTTTTATTTTCATTGTATTTATAAATTTCTTATCTGAGCTTGGGCTAGCTGTCTAACTATGAAGCTAACGTTATGCAGGTAACGTATAACGTTAGTTAGCCAGAGAGCTATCCAACATGAACTTGATTGCTATCTAGCTGATAGCTTGCCAAAGTCAGCTAGCTCGATTTCATAGTTAGATAGTTCGCTCGCTAGCTCCTGACGTGCATCACAGGTAACTGGCTACAGTAACGTTAGCGATCGTAGTTAGGCTATACAAGCTACCTGTTGCTGCTTTGACACATTTCAGTATCATGTCATTTGTTGAGAACATTTTTGACGTACCTCTGCAATAACACTTTACTCAATAACTAAAATTACTTGGATTGATTATTTCTGCTTGAACTGTTCAAGTTCATAGGATTTTGATAAAGTATATTTAACGATGATAAGCCACCCCACAACCCTTGATACTCTGTCGTGGAGTTCTGAGTATTGAACAATAATTTGTGTTTTCCATGCAAAGTGTCCTACTTTTCCATTCTTAAAATCACGTATTTAGTTTTTTCCCCGCTTGTTTGATAGGATACGGTTTCAAGATGCCTCACAAGATAGGGTTCGGAGTCCTCAGCTCCTCTGGTCATGAGGATAACTTCAGTGCCAAGGAGTTGATGGTTCATGCACCCACTGTCAATGGTTGGAGATCTGCCAGGTAACTGACTGCTACAACAAAGAATGTTATGGACAGGCCGCAGGATACATCTGTGTGAAAATCAAATGGCAGTTCAAAGTTTGTCTTTTTGGGTTCTGAGCTAGTTTCTATCATAAAAATGCCATGGCACACCACTATACCAAGAACCCCTAAAATGCTACAACGTGTCGCACACATTTTCAATCGTGGTTGAATTAGAAAATTGTCCATGGCACACATGGTAAGCTGTAATGGCGCACGGTTGAAAAACACTGGTCTAAGGTACATTTCTAGCAGGGCCAGTTCTGATGCAAATTCATCTGAAAAGGCAGTGTCCATGGATTAGGAAAGGGCATATTCAAATAATAATAAATATAAAACACTTCGGGCCTGATTTACTAAGATTTACAAACACCATGACCGATCATTGGTCATGTTATTGGTTTTGCGCGTGCTAAAATGTTTTGCGCACGCTAAAGGTCTTCTACGGGTGGAAAAGCATTTCTAAAGGTGATTATGTGGCCTGTTGCAGACTCTGCTCCTACCCCCAAGAGATCACCCTGCAGCTGGCGGAGCGTTGCCGCATCAGGAAACTGCAGCTGCTGGCGCACCAGTACATGATCTCCGCCAAAATAGAGTTCCATGTCGGCGACAGACCGCTGGAGGCGCCTTCTCCCCACGCCTCTGAGAGATTCCGCCGGCTCGGGTGAGTCCCCGCTCATCGCCCCGGGATGGACGAAGTGCAGGGCTCCTTCTGCCATGATCAGCTGACTGTCGGCACTTTTTCCATCTGTGTTCACTATGGGAATCACTAAAGGGAACATTAATATGCAGTTAATATGCAATTTATTAACTACTAGTCAGTAGTTAATAAATAGTTAATAAACCTGAATTATTTTATTTTTTTACTTTCATGAACTGCATTGCTGAATTGCAGTAGTAAGCGTGTCCCATTGCTGATTCTGACTGATGTCCTCAATCAGTTCTGGCAAATGGACGTCTTCCAAATGCAGGGTTTCCCCCAAGTATTAATAGTGGAGGTGCTGCACCTCCGCAAACATCAGAGAAGAATCGATAAAACCTCAGACTCAGATCTTCATTGCATGCATAATTCCAAATTAGCATGGTGTAGTCATGGTTTCACCAGGTCTGGTGCACGGTACATATGTTATCCTTGAGCATGGTACATACATTATCCTTGAGCAAGGCACTTTAGTAAATATCCAGCTGTATGAATGAATTTTATGTAAAGAATGTAAGCTGTTTTGGTTGCTCTGGATAATAGCATCTGCTAAATGCCTAAAACATGTGTCTTTCATGCTATACTCTTTACACGAACACCTGTTCCACAATGACAGCTTTAATTCTTGTGAATAGTGTTTTCTCTTTGTTTGACTGTGTTGTGAACACTCGGAAGTGAATATTTTTGGAAAACGCAATAAAGGACTGCCTTTTGTGAAAGACAGCATTGGTCATATCTTTGTTAACTGGCAAAAAAGAGGAAAAAGTAACTTGTGTGTGAACTGAGCCAATTAAATAAGAGGGCTTTAATTATCACTGTATAGGAGTAATATTGTAACGTGAGGCTTTATTCAGGTCTGACGGACAGCTTTTTGCCTAGGTATGTATCGCTGTCAGATAATGAGAAAACAGGATATAAAGCTCGCGAGCTCAAGTCTGTCCATGTGGACGCCGTCGGGACATACCTCAGACTGACATTCCACAGAAACCATGACAATCACTGTAATCTCTACAATCAGGTACATTTATACAGCACATATGGTATTTGCCCTGTAAAAATAAATCTGCATTTAAATTTATTCAATTAAAAAAATTTGTTACAGTTGTAGTTTTAAATATATATTTTAAATTAAGAAGAAAAATAAAGATAAAATATGTTCAGAAAAAAAGAAAAAAAGATACATGCTCCAATTTGTTTGTGTTATTTCAGGTTGCTTTGGTTGCAATAAACATTCTTGGTGATCCAACTGACGGCAAAGAGATGGACACAATTGTAAGTACAGTCTTCATTGACATGGTGAAATGGGACAAAAGCAAAGCAATAACTGAAAATAATGCACTGCAGTACTTCTTGCGTACCACCTGGGGGAGCTGGTTGCATTCGTTGAAAACTTCCCTGCAGCCTGACTTTGCCAAAGAGATTATCATACTCCAGACATGTCTAATTAGAGTCTCTTTAAACACAGAACTCCTGTGTCAAAGAACTGGTAACGTCAAAAGCACATTTTTGTGAACTGAAATGAAAGCGTCACCAGGTTAAAACTCAGTTAATCAGGATACAAGCACATAGGAAAAACACAAAAATACAATCACTATTATTATGTTTTGATTATTGTCCTGGACAGAAAACAAGTTCAGTCAAATAAATCATGCTTTAAATTGAGCACGCCCTGCAATTGAAGTGATTGTTGTATTTAGACCCTGAGACTCTAATCACAAATCCAGAGCAGAATTGTGAAAATGTATTTTTGCTTTTTTTCCTCGTCTGAATATGGTGGCTGTGGGCAGGAATGTGGTAATATGACTCAAGCGAGCCGTGTGATTGGCCAGTAGGCACAAACCGGTGTTATCAGATTAAACTGCAGATTGATGTCTCCTGAAGGAAGGGTTTGAGTCTTTTTTGGGGCAGAATGGATTCCTTCTAACAATCCCTACATTGTTGTGGCTCATTTTGAGCCCCGTACAATTTACCCCAACAAACAAAATATTTTCTATACTCTGTATATAATGTGCATACGTTTTGTGCATTGTATGATGAAAAACCTAATAATGACGTGTCATATAAAACCATTAGTGGACTGTTTTGTTAAAAGGGCAGTGAAACGCCAAAGATGAATTATAATCTTTGAATGCTGGGACAGACACATTTGTGTGGTCATATCAAAATGCACTGTGTCCCTGTTTTGTAGATATTGGTCTTTAGGCCTGTCATTTTACTATCGTGTATGAGTAATTGAGGCTTCAAACGTGAGTTATTGTTCCTCCTGTTTCATCGATGATGAGATAATTCTGCGAGACGGACAAACTAAAACGTCAAAAAGAATACCGTGTCCTTCAGTCTGAGTAGTTAAGATTCACTATTCAAGATTGCTTTCCATTTAAATGTTTGACATTATTTCCCAACAGCCTACCAGAGATCAACTGATTGAACATTACCTCAACAGCACTCAGCACGAGTTAGCCTTGGATGGGATCTACTCAGGGTAAGATTTGCAATAATACAACTTTGTTCTGTAGGATGTCATTTTCTGTTCTCTAGTTATTCATTAGCTCGTCTTTTGGAAATGGGATTACATATTAACCTATCCAGAAATTGGGTCATAGAGAGCTTCTTGGTACCCATGTGCTGCTAAGGCCTCTCTTGCGCTACACTAGCCATTCCCAACAGTTTGGCAACAGGAACGTGATCCGTAAACCCTGGGCTGTGTCCGAATCAGCACCCTTCCATACTATTAAGTAGGCTTGTTGAGTAGACAGGACGAGAAAGAAAGTAGTTAAGTTGGCAAAATGTTCTCTAAATGTAGTATACTTAAAACCCCCGAATGATATACTTACTTCCGGAGTTTTGATGAGTATATTCGGGGGCACACTTTTCAAGAAGTACACAACCATTTTGGTTGCATAAATATGACGCGCATCTTCGTTTAAAAAAAATGAGGCGCAGCTTCGCTGACGTTTTCCTTCAATAACAACAAAAACGACACGTGACATGGCTGCGCAAGGGTGGGACGTCTTATGACACTTCCACAGTACGGTTCGAAAATAATATGGAGGACATTTTTTTGCGTACTGCATGCCGCATACTAAACAGTACACATTAAACAGCACACATCTGCCAGTACACTGTACACAGGAGACAGGTAGCAGAAAATAGGGCTCCGATTCAGACACAGCCAAAGTTTTCCATACTTCTTTGTTTACCTGTAGTTTCGTCCTCCAACACCAAGAGGGCGATACAGGACTCTCTGAAGCCACTTGTTAAGCAATATATTACAGTACCCTAATCATTTCAGCTAATCGTTCAGTTTCCACAAAGGATGTGCTTGTTGCAGTGCATTCGACTCCTCAGCCGGTAGACCTAAACACACTCAAGTGTACGCATGTGTGCTCATTTCTAAAGGAATGTTTATTCTTCATGGACTATTTGTGGTGTCAATACGAACCCAGAGGAGGAGGCTGTGGTCACAGCATCTGCAGAATTACAGCCTCACCACGTTAAAAAGTGAAACTTTGGAGCCAGAGAGGCAGAAATCCTCCATTTAAACAAACGTTCTGCCTTTTAAATAGCAAAAAAAAAGAGACAATTTTGAACTGGGAACCAAATGAGAGATGTTCTTAACTTGCCATTTTCCGCATTTTGAGTTAATGTTTTTTTTTTTAGTTAACAGTTTTTAACAAATTTGTTAAATTAACAACCCTATTTGTATGAGAAAATGTGCATACACACCAAGTGCTGGAGAAAAGTGCACATTTCCCATTTCTTATTTCAGGAAAAAGGCTGCCCTGCATACTATTTTCACATGTAACTATGGCAACATAAAGAGCAAATACTAGTACCATAGTGTTTACACTAGCTAGCTGTCGCCAAGAATATGACCGTTTGCTGTGTTCTGGTTGTGCTTCCTCAACATTATTTTCTGTTTGAAAGTGGTCATCTTAAAATTATAGTATTTCCTGGGATTTTCTATTTAAGATGTTTCAAATTTGGCCCTGGAGAATTAGACTTGGGCCACCACATTCAATGACCTTGCGATCATTGGTGAAGAAAAAATAGTATCTGTCTCTGTATTTCTGCATTCACTTTACAAAGCTTTGTGTTTTACATCATCTGTTCCAGAGCCTTGATTCCACTCTTGTTGTTTTAGTCAGAAGACCCCTTGGAAAGGGGAGGGTACATGTAACACATAACACATCCGTCCCTGAATGACGAGCAGGTGGTTGATGGTAGTAAAGCCCCGCCTCCTCTCTGGTGCAGGAAGTGCGACTTAATCTCGCCGCTGGACGACCTGGCGTTCGATATGTACCAGGACCCGGAGGTGGCCCAGACCATCCGCAAGCTGGATGAGAAGAAGCAGGAGGCCGTGCAGCGGGAGAGATACGACCTCGCCAAAACGCTCAAGCAGGCCATCGCCGACCTGCAGAAGGTACTCGTGGTTGTGCTGGAGTAACAGCGTTACGTACTTATTAAAACGCTCAAGCAGGCCATCGCCGACCTGCAGAAGGTACTCGTGGTTGTGCTGGAGTAACAGCGTTACGTACTTATTAAAACGCTTAAGCAGGCCATCGCTGACCTGCAGAAGGTACTCGGGGTTGTGCTGGAGTAACAGCGTTACGTACTTATTAAAATGCTTAAGCAGGCCATCGCTGACCTGCAGAAGGTACTCGGGGTTGTTCTGGAGTAACATCGTTACGTACTTATTAAAACGCTTAAGCAGGCCATCGCTGACCTGCAGAAGGTACTCGGGGTTGTGCTGGAGTAACAGCGTTACGTACTTATTAAAACGCTTAAGCAGGCCATCGCTGACCTGCAGAAGGTACTCGTGGTTGTGCTGGAGTAACAGCGTTACGTACTTATTAAAACGCTCAAGCAGGCCATCGCTGACCTGCAGAAGGTACTCGTGGTTGTGCTGGAGTAACAGCGTTACGTACTTATTAAAACGCTCAAGCAGGCCATCGCTGACCTGCAGAAGGTACTCAGGGTTGTTCTGGAGTAACAGCGTTACGTACTTATTAAAACGCTCAAGCAGGCCATCGCTGACCTGCAGAAGGTACTCGGGGTTGTGCTGGAGTAACAGCGTTACGTACTGATTACGTATTTCATAAGGCCGTTTCATTCATTTTAAAAACTTCTGTGCGGCTGAATTAATTCCGCTGCCATTTTGTCAGCCTTCAACCTTTCCCAGCTGTTTGTGGATAATGTGAACAAAGTAAGACGTAATCACATTGTGTCACTCATCAAAACACTGTCATTGTCAACAAGAATAGCGTTACAACGCGTCGGGCAACAATTGGAGCCATGTAGCCAAAAGAGTCATGACAAGTTAAAGAAAAAAAGAACATAGTTAGAGGGTTAAAATCACATTATAAACCCAAACACAATGCACCATTCACCCTATGGCTGTAAGGATTAGCACGTTATCTCTTTTGTTTCGTGTCTGGAGGAGTGGGTCAGATTATGGCTGTGTTGAGTTCCAGGGTGTTGAGATGATCGGTTGGGCAGAGATAGCAATGTGATTGATTTCATCATAGAATAAAAGGGCACCGTGGCAACATGGCTTTCACTTGAAGTCCATCGGGGGTGTGTCCATACAGTCAATCCATGTTCTATGTGTTACTGATGACCAACACTACCCGTAGCAGCACACTACAGTTGGGAACTGTCCATTCCGCCCATCTTGGCTCCTCTTTCGCCTATTTCTACAGCACAATTCAGGAAAAAAAGTAACTTGTCAAGCAACGGAAGAAGGCCTACGCTGTTACACTGAGCAGCGCTCCGTTGTGTGCTGTGAGTGCAGACCTGATGCCGTGTGTGACTTCGGCACAGGTAGGGGAGCGTTTGGGCCGCTACGAAGTGGAGAAACGCTGCGCCATCGACAAGGAAGACTACGACACCGCCAAGCAGAAGAAAGAACAGATGGAGGAGTACCGCCAGAAAGTGTACCAGCAGCTGGAGGTTCACAATCTCCTGGACATGGGTCCGGTCAGTGAGTCTGTAAGCGGTGCCGCCCTTTCCTTAGGCTCGCGCTGTACGTGATGTAAGTGGAACCCTGAGTCACCATAATGACCTCACAGCTCAAAGCTGGAGTGGAGCATTAAGCCTTGGCAAGAGCAGACTGCATGGATTAGCTCACACCAGTCAAACGTGTTAAACCAGTCCACCTCTCCTGAGCCTGTTGGCCAGTCCGGCTCTCCCTTCTCATAACAGGGCTGATAGTAGTGCCTGCACTCCCATTCATTTCTGCCTTCTTTTATTTTGGTTTGTAAAACCCCCGTTGCCGGGCCGACACAAATGGACAGGTTTGAAATGCGTTTTTGTATTGCGGCGGCCATTTCGGGCCCTCGCTCCTCCGCTCCGCGCCACTCTCCTGCTGTGGTTCCTCCCCCCGCAGATTCAGAGGCCGGCGGAGTCGGCGGCCAAGGAGCGCCGCGTGCCCGCCTCCTCCCCTTCGCCGGAGAAGCGGGTGCAGTCACCCCCCGAAATCGTGAGGGAGAAGAAGACGGAGAAGTTGAAGGAGCAGGAGCGGGTCACCCCCGACCCCCCCTCCCCACAGCTGGCCCCGACGACCCCCACCCAGCCCGCAGCCTCACCAGAGATCCCCCAGATCAGCGTAAGCCCTGCCATCTTGGATGGAACCATTTTTGATAACCACAGCACAAAATGTGTGACATAAATAAAATAAAAAAACCAACAGAATGGACTCCAAAAGACAAACATACAGCAGCCAGCCCTTTAATGATGCTTTCTGGGTCGTAAAGAAGGATTTATTCATTTGTCTAATTCACTTTACCTCATTGAGTTACAAATGCTTCCTCTTGCTTTGTGTTTCTTGTTTCTCCATCTCTCAGACCAGAACACACAAAGGCAACACGGTAATGTTGCAATCTGTTGTGACCCCATGGACAAGAGACATTTCCATGAGTTCTTATCACATTTCTCTAAGCAATGAAACTGAACTTTGAGGGAATATTTTGTTTTACAAGCATGAACAGTTGTAGGTTGAGTTTCAGAGTTTTAATTAAAATGGTTAAGCAGTTGGTTGGTCACAGTGTTGGCGAGCCCTGCGATAAAAGGGACGGGTTTCTCTGTGGGCATGAGTGTGCCAGCTGGAGAAAACCCTGCCTGTACAGTCGGCCTTGGCTTCCCAGAAAGCACTTCAGTCATTATTGTAGTCTTTCGTCATGAAAGGGCAGTTAAAGCCAACAGTGCGCTCATGCTAGACGCTGGCGTTGTTGACGAGTCCAAATTTGTAGGCGGTCGTTCAGCGCATCGCATTTTTTAAATGTTTATTTTCATTGCCTACAAGCCATTTCCTGAAAGACGCGTACATCGCTTGCATTAACACATGGTTCCATTGTACGGCTGGGAAATCCTGGCAGTTTGGGTAAAATCCCACCCAGGTTACGGACCGGTTAACGGCCAGCTGTTTTCCCATCCACTGTCCGCAAGCCTGTCCTACATGCGCACACGCTACACAACCAGGAATACAACTCACACCCAGTCACCTCAGAGCAAGCCTGTCCTACATGCGCACACGCTACACAACCAGGAATACAACACACACCCAGTCACCTCAGAGCAAGCCTGTCCTACATGCGCACACGCTACACAACCAGGAATACAACTCACACCCAGTCACCTCAGAGCAAGCCTGTCCTACATGCGCACACGCTACACAACCAGGAATACAACTCACACCCAGTCACCTCAGAGCAAGCCTGTCCTACATGCGCACACGCTACACAACCAGGAATACAACTCACACCCAGTCACCTCAGAGCAAGCCTGTCCTACATGCGCACACGCTACACAACCAGGAATACAACTCACACCCAGTCACCTCAGAGCAAGCCTGTCCTACATGCGCACACGCTACACAACCAGGAATACAACTCACACCCAGTCACCTCAGAGCAAGCCTGTCCTACATGCGCACACGCTACACAACCAGGAATACAACTCACACCCAGTCACCTCAGAGCAAGCCTGTCCTACATGCGCACACGCTACACAACCAGGAATACAACTCACACCCAGTCACCTCAGAGCAAGCCTGTCCTACATGCGCACACGCTACACAACCAGGAATACAACTCACACCCAGTCACCTCAGAGCAAGCCTGTCCTACATGCGCACACGCTACACAACCAGGAATACAACTCACACCCAGTCACCTCAGAGCAAGCCTGTCCTACATGCGCACACGCTACACAACCAGGAATACAACTCACACCCAGTCACCTCAGAGCAAGCCTGTCCTACATGCGCACACGCTACACAACCAGGAATACAACTCACACCCAGTCACCTCAGAGCAAGCCTGTCCTACATGCGCACACGCTACACAACCAGGAATACAACTCACACCCAGTCACCTCAGAGCAAGCCTGTCCTACATGCGCACACGCTACACAACCAGGAATACAACTCACACCCAGTCACCTCCTGCAAGCCTGAGAGGGGTATGACCTGTGTGTTTGTGTGTGTTTGTGTGTGTGTGTTTCTGTGTGTATGTGTGTGTTTCTGTGTGTATGTGTGTGTTTCTGTGTGTATGTGTGTGTTTGTGTGCATGTGTGTGTTTCTGCATGTGCGCATGCATTGTGTGTGTGTGTGTGTGTATGTGTGTGTTTGTGTGTGTGTGTGTGTATGTGTGTGTTTCTGTGTGTATGTGTGTGTTTGTTTCTGCATGTGCGCATGCATTGTGTGTGTGTGTGTGTGTGTGTGTATTTGTGTGTTTGTGTGCATGTGTGTGTTTCTGCATGTGCGCATGCATTGTGTGTGTGTGTGTGTGTGTGTGTGTATTTGTGTGTTTGTGTGCATGTGTGTGTGTTTATTTGTGTATGTTTTTGTGTGTGCGCGCGTATGCGTGTGTTTCTGTGTACCTAGGTCAACACCCTGCCCTATGACGAGAGGCCCCTGCCCTATGACGAGAGGCCCGTGCCCACCCTGCACAAGCAGCAGAAGCTTGAAGGGCGGCTCGAGGCTCCGCCCGAGGAGCCCCCTGACTCCGCCCGCGCGCCCCGCAGCCCAAGGGTGACCGGCGAGCCCGAGCCCCTGACGGAGAAGGCCATACGCGAGGCCAGCTTCCCCATCGAGGTGTACGGAGACAGCCTGGTAAGAGACACCGTGCCCCAGAGTAACCGCACAGCCAGACTGAGCCTGTTAATCCTTCAGCTCTCCCATTATCAGTATCAGTCATTTCACAGCGCCAGATCAAATCGCCTCTTTTGCCTCGTGCAACACGAACCAGACGAGGAACTGGCTCGCAGCCCCGAGCTTTCCCCGGGCGAACGCTTTCTCTTTCCCCAGCCCCCCCGCAGGGGATTGTGGGACATGGGAAGGGTTGCGGCTCACGTTGCAGCCCCAGAAGGTGACACGCGGACACATTACTCCCCCAGGTGGCAGCGGCCTACTCTAAGACGTGGTCGTACCGCGAGGACGCCCTGCTGGCCGTCTGTAAGAAGCTGTCTGAGGCTCCGGCTGGAACGCCCAAGGAGGAGCTGAGAGCCATGATGAGGGCGGCCGTGTTTCTCGCCAGGAAGGCCATCCTGGACCAGGTGTCATCGGTAAATTACCGTCGAGTTCCGCCCCCTTATTCTCAGGCTACTTCAGTGTCCCACCCTTTATTCTAAACCTTTCATTGCTATCCAGGTTTTCTCAGACATGCTTTATCTCTGTCATTAATGTGGGAAG